>JAVYIG010006955.1:0-20000 GCA_035222895.1 Strongylocentrotus droebachiensis
CCCCCAGTATATCGAAGTGGTACCTGGCAATGTTGAGGGTAAGTTCAAGTGTATGGCCCGCAGGAAGAGAAGTACATTGATATGGGTACCCTTGGTATTAAGACTAAATCTTGATCATTAATGAAGGTTTTCTCAACATTACAAACCTGTTGAAGGTAGGTTGGTCATTTGCCGATCCTTCCCAGTATTCCCATATAGCCATGAAGTTCTCAGGATGAAGGAAAGTCATGTTCGCGTTCTTCTGGTAGTACTGTTTGATGCTTTAATGCACTTGCGCAGGTAGAAGAAATGGCTAAAGCAAGGAGTAGGATGACACCGTTGTAAGGCGCTAGGACTAGGTTGTACGGGTAGTCAATATCTCGGGTAATGGCGATGGTCCCGTATTCCCTGTAAGAGAAAGGTATTAGCAAATACAATTAGGTATACTATTGAAGGCTTATTTTCACAGGCGATAACCATTCAGTTCTTTCATTTTGAATTGAATTGTAATTTTTTTTCTTCGAATACCCATCAACCATGCACATCTCAACAAAAAGAACAAAAATTGAGCACATGTAGTGTAAAAGGAACATAAATGGTCAACCCTGCCCCCCCCCCCCCCCCCCTCCAAAAAAAGAGAGATTTTTTCTTCTTCTTTTGCTTGTCATAAAGTTTGAGACTTAATTGCTCCTCCTTGAAATCTTAATCAACTCATTCGTGTTTTCTTTTCTCTCTTGGTGTCAGCAGCTTTTGAGAACAGGTGCCTATGCCCCCCCCCCCCCCCTTTTCCCCCAAGAATAATCTGGTACCGCCCATGAAATCAAGTAATTGAACCATGTAGTAACTTAGGGAAAATGAACATACTTAGTGTCCAGCATGCTCGGGTTCATTGTTGTTAGATTCGTCTTCAACCCGACGTCATTCTCGAAATCACGAAGAGGAGGATGTTGCACCTGAGAGAGAGAGAGAGAGAGAGAGAGAGAGAGAGGGAGAGAGAGAGGAGAGAGAGAAAAAGAGATGAAGAGAGAGAGAGAGAGAGAGAAAGGGGTTATCAGAAAAATTAAATAGGCTTTGCTCTAGATGTCTTAAAAAATAGTAAATATCATTGAGAGGAATGATAGTCATAAATGAATTATTAATTTTCAAATAAGATAATATGAGTAACCAAATGTCTTACTTCCTTTTGTTGTAACCACATTCAGTTTACAATGATGCAATATTTCCATTCCCATTTGAATTAGAATAATGATAATTGCAAATCTGACAAAAACGGAAATAAAGTTGTGGGTTGTATTAATTTTACAGACCATCTTTGTCAAACAATTTCAGTGGCCACATCTTTATTTCTAGAAATAAAAAACCTGCAATACAGTGCCCTCTTTTTAAAACCATTTTGGGGCATTAATATACAGGACTGACACAATTTGTAAAGGGGGAGTCCATCCTAATTTGCCCTGTACATAAAGTTTCATAAATATTCATTTTCTTCATCATTAATAACGGAATTTAAAAAATTCAATACAAGGGTTGAAAAGAAACATATTTGCAATAATTACATTTAGGGTAAATATATGATTGCATATTTCTTGAGGGAAAATAAAAAATTCTGATTTATTTAGTACAACGTAAATGGGAAGGGAGCTCCCAAGATACATCACATAGTTGCCAATTTGTGTTTGATTGATCGCAACTTCCAAAATTCACAACTTTCTTATTTTTAATTGAAATTTGCTCAAACTTTCGCTGACCCGTTCCTCTCATTTTCTCTTTCTATTAAAACCTACTTAATATCAGGGTGGATTTCTCCTTTATAAATTAACATAATAACATACCTGAATACATAATCGGCTGCATCTATTTCTTTCCCACATCCACTATTCTTGAGGTTACCACTATTCCCCATCACTGCACACCTTCCTAAACTCTTCTCGCTGTAAGGAGATGACTAGTATAAGAAGAAAAAAGGAGCAAAAATATGTCAGAGAGATCACATTTACAAATATTTGATATTCTTATTATTTGTTTATCGAATTAAAATGTTTAATAATATTAAAAACACACCCAGGCACACACATACGCACACACATACAAGTGCTGTCGATGTTGTCTTTAAGTATCTTGTGATTTAATATTCACTTTTATCTTTTTTGATAAAGGTAATGAATGCTGTCTGTAGTGACATTGAGGGCATTGATTAATTACATATGCCTACCAAATATCTAGCAAAAATCGTTACCATGATAGGACAAATTTAAGGGAATATAAACCGATAAAAGCTTATTACCTGAAGATTCTTCAACAAATTCACGAAGTATAATACTTATAGTTACATTCACAGTATTTCAGAAATTAACAAAATATACACGGTTCAAATCTTATCATTGTGAAGAAGACTAGATTTTACATCAATTATTTTTGCAGATTCACTTCGATATCATAATATCCATTACACTGTTTAGAATTGTATTTTACAAAGGAGAATCTAGACACATAAACATGATGAACTGTAGTGATATCACTTTCCATCTGCTTTATGTATACATATAGTTCGATTTTTTAAAGACGAGAATTGTTCTTTTTGGAATAGCTATTGAGCTTTGTTGTGGACCCTTTTGACCTTTTAGATGATTCTACCAGTTCCCTTCAATCCTAAAGATAAAATTAAACATAAAAAGAGGTTTTGTGTCCTCTGCAGCAAACATACCTCTGGAATAAGAGACATGAAGAATTCACTGACGGTGTAAGAATGTTGGGTACTGATGTAGAACGGAAGAACTCGTTTGACCTCTACGGAATCATGAGTAACCAAGAAACTATTGCGTGAGTCCACACCATACGTCGCCAGCTCCGCCCTGTTTCCATGAAAGTAAAGTGAATGATTAACCCATCTCATACAGCATATTCGTATATTGACAAAAGTATGAGGTATGTAGCAAACCCTAATGTAGTTCTCAATATAGACAGGTAAATTAGAAAATGGTAAAAGGTACACACAACATGTTGCTGTTCAAAAAAGTTTTGTAAAGCTGAAACAAATTAAAATCTACACGTATAAGTTCGATTGGCCAATTTAGGCCTCCTCTCACAAATCACAATTATCTACAAAAGAATCAGATACAGAGGCTATATAGCATTCTAAAACTATTTATAGCACTTGCTTGACATTTTGAACCATAACGGACGGGTTAATGAGTCTTGTAATCTCTACAAATGAATTATATTCTCATCAACTACATAATTTTAATAATTCACGTCGTGATTTTCACCTCCATCGGTTGAACCCATCCTTGTTCTGCTTCCAATCAATTTTCTTGTACTCCTCCTCGAAGATCTTCCACGTTCCATTGTCCATATCCTCCTCTCGCCAAATATCAGCAATAGAACTTTCGTCATCGACCGTACCCTTGTCCCCATCAGAATCAGAATCCTGTAGGGCCGTCATCACCGGTGATCCATGCAAACTCTTTAACATCAAATCCGCTACGCTTACTTTTCCAGTATATCTAAATGGATCATCCTCTGCATTAGCTTTTGGTGTTGACAAGCTCTGTACTTCAGAGTCTTCGAGTAACCGGGTGTCTCCAAACATGTTGGTAAGATCGTCTGGGGTGTCAAGATGGACAAGCATTGGTCCATTCTCCACCACATTGGCACTCTTTTGAAGCAGGAGGGTCAGGACGCATCCTGCAAGCACAATGACCATCACCCATGCTTTCCTCTGATTCATTTTCTTCAGTGTTGTAACTATCATTTTATACCGTTAACCACCAATGTACCTCTACATGATACCATACCCAGCTGCATTATGTAGGCCTATGTCCTATCTACTTTCTACAGCTAATATGTAATGAGATATACTGCATACTTTTACATGCATATGTTGGTTATAAGGGTACAATGTGGCACTGTATTCGCATAATCTTCATCACCAAGACCGAGAGACATTCAGGCCTACACTAAGTTTAAGATATCTTAAAAGATATTTGATTGGCACATAGAATTATCTGACATCGTACTGACTAATCGAAATATATATTGCACCGAAACACCGTCCTTTAATTCTACACGCTAGGAGAGTTGAAATTCACTGAATTCAATCGTAACAACGGCACCATCTATCCCCAATCAGATATCTGGTATCCACTAATGGAAGTTGATGGAGAGTCTAGTCGAGAAAAATAGTTCAAACACTTCCATTCCAACTCCTTCCAAGGGTCAAATTAATATTGTTTCCGCTGATAATTTCAAAGTATACATTGGCTCGATGTCAAAATGGCGTCAGTTTGATTCGCATTAGTATACACGTTAGCCCGCTTGGCTCAATGTATAACCATGGAGATATATTAAGAAGGTATAACACATTTCCTCCAGAATTGCCAGCCATAGGAAGACCTCGATGTATCTTGCAAGTGAGAAGAACACAAAAAATCACATTTTTTGTATTGTCACTACTATCATGCTGTACAATAAAGCGTCCATTTTGTTCGTGGAAGAAGCATAGGGGATTTTTTAGTGATTTTGAACGAGCTGTAAACGCGCGTAGACTGTATTAGTGTTTACTTTATAGAACTGCAGTGCAAACACAATGAATATAAAGTCTGCTGGTGGCGTTTAATCAATGAGTTAATGATTAACTCTAACATGTTGTCTGTTTGTAGCCAGAAGGGCAGTAACTCTGTATGGAATGATATCAGTTAAAGATGAGCTTGATTTCTGATAACGAAAGAAAATAAATTCTCACGGAATCCAACAAAACTGACACAGAATGTTCAAGATTACAAATAAATGACATGGGTCAAACGATTTTGTTAGAAAATGTATAGGGATAGTATAGAAAGGTAAGGAAATCATGGTAAGTAGGCCCGACACCATGTGCTTAATACAGATCACTATGTGCAAATGAGAGTTTTTATTGAAGATGATTTCCAGAAAGTTTTTGAGGGGTTGTTTTTATTTAACTAGTTCAAACAATCAATCTACTACAGGATAAACAATCCAGAATGAATTATAGCCATGTTCTCTCGACATGCGATGCCCATATAATAGTATGCCAGAGCTCAAGTTAAGCTTTAACCTCTTCTGGCTCCGAACAGACGATGTCTAAAGAAACTAACCAGACTTTAATAATGAGAGCAAGCTCGTCATCAAAGTGAGACTTATGTTCGACCTAAATAACATGGTGGCTGTCAGTTTTCGGGGGAAATATCAATCAAATGGTATAGTAATTACCCATTTCGCATATCCTGCCATTTCGATTATACATTTATTCCTCTAAGTACTCTAAGAAAAAAAAGCATTGACCCCGATTTAGTAATATCCGGAAGATGTCACATTTGGACTAATGGACCCCATGTTATCGTTTAAAGATAAAGTTGATTTTGAATACTTGTCATGCGAATGCATCTTGGCATAAATGTTTAGTTCAAGCTTTTTGCTTTTTATTTTCCTATTTGAATATGAGGGCACTTAAAGAGCAATTTGTTCAGGGAATATGATCTACTATACGATATTTTTCCAATCTGACTTATATACACTTTTGGTCACAATGGTGGAATAATTATTTTTACCGCAATTCATGGAATGATTTTGACAATGATTTATTCCTAATAGATCTAGATGATAGTATAAGGTCGCAAACTATTTTTCATCTTTGCAGAACTCTCTTTAATATTATCAGCTCTGTACCACGACACATTACGGGATCGGCATAAAGTATTAAGCGAACATCACTTTTTACCAAGAAATCGTAGTCCCACAGATTTTCTACTTCAAATGTTCTTTCTTTCAGATTTTAAAAGAGTAAACCAGATTTGGGAAAGAAAAGAAGAATGGGAATGAAGGACAGACGCAGGAGCAAAAGAAATTTCCAGGCCGGAGAATATTTGTGGGACAGAAGGGGAGAAGAAAAAAATACGGAAGATATGAAATGCAAACGACAGAATGACAAAGACATCTAGGCTAAGTGATTAACGCAATTTGCGCTCCCGTCTCTTGCTTTCCCAGGAGAAGGTAAAAAAATCACAGACCGAATACAAACCATTAGAAAAGGGAGAAAAAAATAGCTCTCTTTCAATTTATCATTCAATCGAATAATGTTTTCTTGGATATTCCAAGAAAAGACAAATAGGGTGACGAGACTTTATGACAGGAATTAAGGTAAGAAATTACGAAAATATTGCAAAGCGACTAAATAAATTGAGGAACAGCGTCATGAACTCTTTATTCTTTACATATCTACCACGAAACAATAAAGAAAAAAGTCAATAGAAATCAAACAATGACATTGATTAGATGGGAACAAACTTAAGTTTTATCTTTTAATTGTGGTTTTACACAAAATATGTAAAACACGAACATAATTATATTGACCTTACGATCTGTGCGGTATGGATACAAATACGTGATGTCGTTGTTTTAATGCAGCAATAGAAATATTAACTGAAAGTGATTTAAAGCTTCATTTCGATACGAGGCAGTTTCAGAATTATTTTGTATTACACACAAAAATAGTTCGGTCGCGCTTGCTTTTCCCACCGTTAAAAAGGAAGCCCTCCTTAATGTTAAGTTGGTTTTAAACGAAGAAGAAAAACTATAGAAACAGGTCAATAAAAGTTTGAGGAATAAAGAAGAAAATGAAAGTTGAAGAAATTTTCTGTGTAAAGAAAATTTGAGAGGAGCTCGCAAAATACGTCGCAGGGTTGCCAATTCGTGTTTCACTGATGACCCCTTCAAAAATTCAAAACTTTTCTACTGATATTTCTTATATTTTCACTAATTTGTTTCTCTCACTTGTTTAACTTTTATTACAACCGGTGGACTTCCCCTTTAAGTCATTTTGTTCAATTAGCATCATTTTGCACGTATTACCATTCCCATTTTATTTGATAACCCTGTTATGGATTCTTGTATCTATATTGATTTCGAGAGAAAAAAATAAGCACTTATTACATGAGGAGCTGGGTTCCATATACTCCCACGTAATATTAAGTATTTTATAGCCAACTGAATTTTGTATTTGCCTCTTTTTAATTATTTGCAGAGAAGTACCCAAAAACTATACGCTCATTTGAAGTGGGTACAGGTCTTTTTATTGGACACAAATGCATTTGTATTTCATCATAATTGTTTATACCTAACCTTTAAATTCAGACGATATTTAACGACACTTTTTACAATTAAACAAATGATATATATTCCTCATGCACTTTCATTATTTCCCAAAAGACAGCATACGGCATACGTAAAACAGCTAGGTTACATAACAACTTTGACAAATATTGGGGGGAAATATATCTAAGTAGTGCTACTAGTCGTTTCACGTTTTCATTTCTCTTTTATTTCAAGGTTTTCGACCAATACATGCATGCTTTGTAAGTATTTCAATTAAAAATAATTATTATATTTATTGAAGAAAAAAACGTATATTAGGTCAAAAGCTTTTATTTTAATATGACCCTTTCACTTTCTGTTTGAGAAGCTACAATACAAAAGTCGTTTGGTGTAAGTGCACGGAATTGTGAGCGCGATATTTCATTGTAATATTATACTCTACCACAGTTGTTTTTTTAAACCATCGCATTCATTAAGTTGATAACGCACTGAAAGTAATCATGTATCGTGCATGCATTTTTATATTGTTATATGAAACCCTTTCACATCTTTTTAAAGAACGTCACTTTAATGAAGCTGATACTGCATTGATAAAACGTCACAGAACATGCCTTGACGAAGACTGTTTAGATTATATATAATTAAATGCAAATGCACACGAAGTGCAAATGCTTTTAAGAGAACTAATAATTGAGGCTGACAATCTCAAACAATGTGGCAAATTGTTTTTTTTTTTTTTCTTTGTTCTTATAGTTATGTAATAACCTTTCCTCTTCGGCATCGGTTATATGTAATAATCGTATTTTGTATAACTGTTTCCTCTCAATTTTTCCTCTTAATTTTCGTCTTGGGTCAACTACTCAGTCGTAAGATGTTAACACAAATTAAATTTAGAAAAAAGAGGGCATCATATGATAAGAATAAAAATAGGGAAATGCTATGGAACCTGATACATTGATTGCTTTTTTCTTGGGGGGTATATTCCTCATAAAAGTCGCCACACATTGATTTTTTATTCGACAGCACTTATGCTCAAACCATTAAGGGCTATGCACACCAAACACGACATTGTAGCAAATGTCGTATAGTGTGAACGTTTTGTCGTGTGCTGTACGTGTGTCGTGTTTGGTTTGCTCCACTCATTATCGCTGCTTGAGTTTTATCAAATTCTAGCAATCCTTTCTGATAAAATGACGTTCACTGTTTTCGAATGAAATTATTTTTCGTATATTGGCTATACGTTGGCAATGAAAGCAGTCATGTTTTAATCTCTCCGGACTAAACCCTGCCAGAAATCATTGGAATAGCCTACCCCTTGCCGCAACATCAATGACAAATTGAAAACAAATCTTCCCCCGGTGGCATCTGCTCTAAACAATTATGAATAAAAACGAGATTGATGCTTTGACACTCTCAAGCTGCTCACCCACGGTTCCTTCCACCATGTCCACATTCCCTACGAAGGATCTTTACATCAGTGATCCTTCCATCGCTTTCCTTGTCATATCGTCTCTGCTTTACTTCGTAATTGGTTCCGTGGCCTTGATTGGTAACATTTTCGTGATCGTCAAGGTGTATCAAGAGCGTCGTCTGCACAAGCCGACCTACTACCTAATTGCTAGTTTGGCCGTTGCTGATCTGTTGACGGGAACAGTGGCTCTTCCGTCGGGTGCTTACGGAAGAGTCGTCCAAAATGTTCGGACATGCTCAGGAGAAACGCACCTGTGGTTCTTCATGATGGCTTTCTACCTTCATTGCGTCTCTGTCATGCATTTGATTGCTATCGCCATTGACCGGTATATCTGCATTACCAGGCCCCTAAAGTACATCAGTGTAGTGACGCCGAAGAGGATCGCAGGGACAATAGCATTTAACTGGGTAATGTCTTGCTCTTTTGGTCTGGTTCCACTGTACAGCCGAAATGACCAGACGATCTCGCATTGCTCTGCGATTGCATACAACATCATCATGTTCTACACTTCAGCCATCCTCCCGCTTCTCTGTCTCCTCGCCCTCAGTCTCATCTACTGGATCATTTTCCGCGTTGCTATGCGACAGGTGATGCGGATCGCTGTCATCGAGCGAGTGTCACATGGCGGGCAGAAACCCATCCAAATCCACACCTTTCAGATGAAAGCGACTAAGACGACACTCCTCGTACTGTGTGTCTTCGCTGTGTGCTGGCTCCCGATGTCCATCAAGTTCCTTCTTGAGATTCACTTGAAGACCACTCCATCAACCATGCTCTATCTGCGAACCGCGTTTGAGATCATCGCATATAGCAACGCAGCTCTGAATCCCTTCGTTTTTGTCTTCAGGGATCGCAATTTTCGCGGCGTCTTGAAGCATCATCGACCCAAGCGCATCTTGGTTTCACAATAAATATTATCAAATCGACTGGTTATAATTGTTTGCAGTATAAATGCTAATAGCTTTGAGGTTGAAAATCTAAAGTGGCATAATGTAAAAAGCATATTTCTGGCTTAATTATTTCATAAAGCACCTTGTCTTAGCTACAATTGCTGCCAATATAAATAGTAATAATTGTGTACCTTACTGCCAGCTCATTAAACAATTTAAACAAATATTGCAGGAAATATAACGAAGTATCTGATCCCCGAGTAATATTATACCGAGTCCGGATGGCTAGGTTGAAATATAATGGCACTAGTGATATTTCGAATTTGCAGGTGAATGATGTTATTTTATGCAATATGTATTTTATAAAATTTAGGGTATTTGTGGTCTCTGTTTGGAGTCAGACCCTCTCAATTACTTTCAGGTTGCCTCTGCGACAAATGCGCACATAATAAGCCAATGTAAACGATAGGGTTAGCCATCTTTTCACCTCTACATTGAAGAAGTCTAGATCTATAATGATATTTATGAAAAATGGCTAATTCAAATCAGTTTTCTTTATTTCCAGCAGCAGCCATGACCAATATAACAAATATGATTGATTTCGGTAACGTCGCAGAATCTTTTTGGTCAATTAATTGATTCTGTTAATCAGATTAAATAAAAACGTGAAGAAATAAAATTCACTTTCAAATGATTTTTTTGTCATGATGTGCCAATTAAGTTGAATGTTGTGTGTCATGAAAAAGCTAATCTGATGCGGGGAATTTCTCCAGCATCGAAACATTCTATAGGTGTCTTGAGACTTGCCTTTATACTCCCGAACACTGAGAAAGGGCATATATTATACTTATCATTCTATAGCACTCGTAAGAAATGTCTTGTGATCATGGTAACAGTCGATTTTTCGTCAGAGCAGACCGGTGCTCTCGAGAGGAAAATCTTTATTTTGTTTGGAAACAACTTGAGCTCGGGGCGCAATAATGACAACCTTTCAATCACAATGAGTATTTACGGGCCTCGTTTGGAAGTCAACTTGTCTAATCAGAGCAATAATGTATCTAGATTGCGGACGCCATGCATTACAATGATATCCCGACCCCTTTTGATGGAGCCGTTCAAGAGGAATTTTCTCGTAAAGCATTTAATGACGAGGGAAAGTTTAAGATTGGATCACGTATTCGCTGAAGTAGGCCAAGTAGTAGGGTTCTACTAATGCTGATCAAGATGTATCGCCCGATATATGTGTATGTTGACTCATCCCGGCGATAATCTCCATCTCCGCTTTAACCAACATCCATCCTCCTTTCTGAAGATCCTCCCTCATCCCTCATTCTTCTCCATCTTTCCATTATCACCCTCCCTTTATCTTCTTTTCCCCCTCCCTCGTTTACTAACCTCTCTCTCTCTCTCTCTCTCTCTTTGTCACTCTCCCTCCCCCTCTCTCTCTGTCTCTCTCCCTCTCTCTCTCCAACACACCCCAACTCACACACAGCTATCCACATCTCCCACATACTCTCTCTCTCCCACCTCCCTCACACTCATTATTTTTCATTCCTTCCCATCCTTCTCCGTCTCCTCTCACTCTCTCTCTCTCTCTCCTTCTCTCTCTCTATTTCCTTCCTTTCGTTATATCCCTCTCCATATCTCTCTTTATCTATATCTTACTATTTATCTCTCTCCCTCCCGCTCCGTCTCACCAAATCATAACATTACTATTACTATTTACAAATATTTCTTAAAGCTAGGGGTTTGCCCGACTTGCTTCAAACCCATGTCGCCCATAATTATCGTGGCTAGACGAACTTTTGAAATTGAAAGATATCCTTTATTTTCATGTTCTAAATCAGGCGAGATTTTAGTTTTTCTGCGTAGCAATTACTTGAACCGAACGAGACAAGCGAACGTACATCAATTTCCACCCACATTGTTGATTAGAGGGGCGTTGTGATGCTTGATTGTTGATTGTAACCCTTGACATTCATGGTCATGATTGATATCGTTAGGGGCGGCGTTACCAAGGGTTACTGGGGAGGGGAGGTGCTCTTGTACAATATGCTTAACATCCCCCTGATAAAAATCGACAACATTTTCCCGCCACAAAATATGTTTGTCCATACCACGCTTCTAAAAAAATGTAAGATGCTCTTTTTTGCCCTTCTTTTATTTTATTTGTTAGAGTTTTTGTCCCTACAAAATATCCTACTCTGGAGCCGCCGCCTCTGGGTGTCGTAAAAAAAGAAGCGAAGGAAAGGTTGCCGACATGGGGCACGTGATAAATTCTGCTCTTTAATTCTGTTTCTAAGTAAGTTCTTATGTTTACAAAAAGCTGCATGGTGACAGTGTCGTCCCCATCAAAATAATATTGGTGGAAGCCATAGCGTAATGAGAGTGGTCATTTTGACAGGCGCACACGTACGCGATCAAAGATCAGTTCATGGAACTCAAATTAGTTTCCTCCATTATAGGAATTGTATGTGGGCGCGTGTCACAACTTTCTTATTCAATATACGATATGGAGAAAGTATGCCTGCATCCCCTCAGATCCACAAAGTTTGGGATAGATATAGGGGCAGACAGTAATTTAACTGAGTGTCTCTCCTGCTGACGATCAGAGTGTGTGAGGCGTGAGGGAGTGGGACTTTATTTGAGCGTATGGGTGTTTTTTTTGGGGGGGAGGGGGGCTCCACATATGCAAAACAATAACGGGTGGGCAATGGGCATCCTCCCCCTTCCCCGCCCTTTCATTCTTTCAATGTGTGCAAATACACTTCAATGCCATACCAAAGGGCACTAGCGCATCGACTTGATTTCTAACCCAGGATCTTCAGGTTACATCAGCATTGCTCTACCACTCAATCATCGCACCTACAATACCATATTCATGGACTAAATAAATTTAACAATATGCATGTACATTAGTATAACAAAGTACTGGTTTTGCCACTTTCATGGCTATAATTTTCGCTGGATCATAATTTATCTACATGTATTTTCAAGAATGTAGACCTTTACCATATCAAGTGCAACCACTAGAATACAATGAAATGTTTTATTGTTGTTTAGGAGGTGGGGGCAGGCAGGAGGAAGTTCCTTCTCATAGGCATTCAAAGCACATTATTGGCGCTCTGTTTCTCTGTTTCTGCTTTTTTTTTCTCTCTCTCTCTCACTCTCTCTGTTTCTCTCTGTCTCTCTCTCTCTCTCTCTCTCACTCTTTCTGCTCTTGTCAAGATAAACAATAGCACATCGTACTGCATTTGTGTACTTTACTAAATAAACTTTATTCGTATTATTTCACAGCGACTACTATACCCTTTTTATGTCTAGATATACAAACAGAAATATTGTAACAATAATATTACTCATTTACCATACCTGGATATAAAATTATGAAAATTACGCAAAAAAATCGGTTCAGTATCGCTTTAATGAAGAATATTCTTACAATAACTTTGAAGAACTGGCACTAACATGACCAAGGTAATGCCGGTCTTATTTTATGTTTACTGATACCCGGGATATTCAGAAGTATCCCTGCTGATACTAGTTTTACTCTCGATAATAAATACACTCATTAGAAGGTAATGATATTTAGTTTTGTTAATATAATTGTCTGAATGGTTGAATTTCTGAAACCTTTGCGTAGAAATTGGGCACCACCACATCAATGTTCTGTTACTCGATAGGAAGAGTATAAACAACTTCAGCTGTTGTGGTGAAACCGTATCAGTAACGTTAACTATTTGATTTCCATGAACAATGAGAATTAATCATATTCAGTTGCACAGTTTAAATAATCATTGGCACATGTCTTTACAATGAGATATCATACATGTTCATACATTCAAAAACCAATAAAACGCAGTACAACGAGAAATGTTTTTCTCTTTATTTCCATAATGAACCTGAGAATCCGCTTAAAATAAAAATGCAAGGTACCGTAACATGTTCAAAATTATTTTTCTGGGTATAAATTATAAATTAGTCTGCATTGCTCCTCATCTGGCATAGTAAACTGGGTAAAGGTTTATTTTTATCATTATTTTGTCAGAAAATGAAAGCACCTAGCTCATTATTTTGTTAAACAAACATCATCATAGCACCGGCTCCAGCGACCAGCACATGTGATTTACAACAAGACATGTATCATATTCTATAATTATGGTATGACTTCTAGGCGACGGCCGCTACCTTTACGCCATATCAATTATTCAGTTCTTTCGGAATGATATTTCGTCTGTTATCGTCAATCTATACTCGGCAATTTTCGTGAGGCCTTTGTCATAACTTCTGCGCTGTTTTCCTCTGGGCTTTTGGCTTTCTTCGCATTTACTTTGCTGACGAGTGCCTCTGTTTTCCTCTGTAGCTTCGTATATAACCGGTTACACTCGGAAATGTTCGTCAGCCATTCGTCATAACGTCTGCGCCAGCGGGTTGAGTTTGACTCGGATCCCTCTCCTGTCTCGGGAACTTCTTTCGGCTTTCTTCGTTGCAACTTTGCTGACGAGCGCCTCCTTGTAACGCTTCCACGTTTTCTCCTCACGCAAAATATCTTTTGCACCTTCTTCCGAAACAAATTCCTGCAGCTGCATTTTTTTTTAAGATAAAGATGATGATACACATTTATTTTCGACATGAGCGACGTTAGCAAATTTTAAATTGGGGAAGGACAGTATCCAATAAAACTTTTCAGATAGGCCTATAATATTAGCACCCAATTAAGTAAGACACGGTTTTTTCGCACACAATCACATACAATTAATCCCACCTGGACCCATCAAACTGAATGCAGAATATTTCAAGAGAAATCTTCCTATCACGAACGGAGAAAATAAAGTTGCGATGAACAATTGATATTGATTGGAGTAAAAGAAGCGGGAAAAATTAGAGCAACCAGGTAAAGGGGAAATATAGGGAAGGGGAACAGAAAAGGGTAGAGGGGAAATGAAAAGGAGCATAAGACTGTAATCAGCATAAATCCCCAAAAGCTAGTTTTTAAATTCAGCTGCCTCAAATTCAACTTTAAATGAAAAACGAAGCAAGGCAGTTGATGCAAAGTTTAAAACCTTCTTTCCTTATTTCCCCCCTTTCCTGTCGCACCTGACAGATTTTAAAGGAATTATGGGCTCGTACTCGCCATCGAGACAGCCATATAAACAGACGGGCACTCCATCAGAAAACGATGGCTCATATATTTCATTCCCGGGAAGTTCACCTCGCCGTCACATTAGGTAGGCAGTGTTTTTTCTATCGAATTCTTCAGAAAGGGGCGCTTTTCCGCCCTTAGCGCCAGAGCTCTGCTTAGCGCATACATTTCGCGGTATAACAACCAAAAATCAATGATGATAGGTAACAAGATCCGTTACATAAGATAATGAGTGGTCATTTTAGGAGACCCAAATTCTGCACAACCAAATTTGTTTTGTCTTTCTTGGAAGTAGATCCTTGAGCATCTTGTTAGCTAGTTGGAACACGCATAAAGAATTTTGCTTATTAATGAAAATCCTTGAAAATGCCCCGCAAAATGTTTACAATCGACATATTCCTTATTTTCATGTTAACAGGCGCATAAGTTCGGATTTTTTCTTCTTCTGCGAAATAAGGGGGTAATTTTGAAACCCTGTAACAGTCATGCGTTGCGTCCCATAAACAGTAAAGCACTTCATCATAAGACCAAGTGCAATATATTTTAGGGTGCCACTTACCATGCTTTCAAGTTTGAGGAGAGTCATGACACCGGCGTGCTGACGGAAAAAGCGTTTGCTAATGGAGATCACCTCGGACCCTCCACTCACCTGCAAAAACATACGGAAAATAATTATTTGCATTTTGTAGCTCCAGATGATATTTTCACATTTTATAGACATCAATTAAGCAGCAGAGAACAAATTTGACTGGCCTATTTGTTTGGGACTCTCCTATACAGAGATTGCTGGAATGACCAGCTGTCAATTGCGCAATATTTTACAAAAACAAAATTCGTCCATGAACAATTTCCAATCATTTCCCAATAATTCAAAATTTAATGTACCCAGCCCATTAAATTTTCATCAACAACGGTCATCGATGCATGCACGGCAAAGTTCACTTCTTTCTTCCCGTCTTTCATTTTATTTATCACACTTGACATGTTATAATGAAATTATAGGCCAATACTTCCGTTAAGGACAATCCTATAAACAGAGGAGCTCACATCTACTCAACTGCAAAAAAAAGTAAGTACATCAATGAATCACCAGGGCAGTGATTTGATGTTGCCAAGATCGTTATTCTTATCTAATATACGATAAATTAAAATGGTTGAATGCAGTTGTCTAATTTATCAGTTTAAAATACAATTAAAACACTATTTTGGCAAGGATGGATTAAACCTCCCTGCTTGGTCACTGGCAGGTGGTTATGTCTTCAAATCAGCACTCAATTAACATACGGAAAAGGGGATCATGGGGGACCAACGGGTACCGCTTAGGCATTGTCGGCTATATAGAGGGCGCACTAGTAGCCACAAGGAGTGAAAACTGATTTTTCAAAGAATCATCTCAAGGAGTGATCAGGGAAGGAGAAAAAACACTTTGAATTTACTGAGCGTACATCATTTTTTACACCATGGATTATTATTTTACCTCGTAAACATTTTCGCTCCGAATTTTCTTCACACACAAAAAAATTAAGTATCATAATAACATGATAATTCTTGTTAAAGAGCCTAAGAGGCTTGCATAAATGGCTATCCTAATACTTACCACACTCACGCCAGATGGTTCCACTTGCATAGTTCCCGCGACTTCATTCAACCCCTGTAAAATTTAATCACAGTTAAGACAATAATTATTGGTGACATCAGAGGGAAAAATTATAAAATAAAAGCGTTTTGTTATTTTGTGATTGTGTATTGACTGTACAAAATTTGTGTCATAAGACTTCTCATTACATTACGGAAATTGCAAACGACTGATAGCATTACATATCTACTGAAGGCCATTTACCATATTTCGTACACAAAATATTAACTTTTACTAGATCTTTTATGATTAGTAAGTTCTTGCTGGAAATTTAAAAACATGACTTTTATCAGTAACCGATTTTTTTTTTCTTTGTTCACAAAACTGCACAAAAAAGGCGATTATAGAAGACTGCAAGTCGTCTTTAACTTACAAATATGTCACCCTGTTGCAGTTTCCCAAGCCGAAGGAACACACGTTTCTGTCTCTTTCCCCGGGCTCCTCTCCCGCCGAAAGGGAACGTTTGGGTGCGCTGTCGTGTCTGCGCCCGTGAAATAGAGGCATCCGTTCGGCTACGTTCGGTAAGGAACATGCTGTTTCGGCGCTGTTTGGACCTCGACCGGTTGTCGGAAGAGAGTAACGGGTCTTCGATGATATCGTTGTGGCGGGCCAGGTAGGGAAGATCATGATTGTAGGACACCGTGCTGGCTCGCCGTGACGACTGTGAGAACGATACAATTATAATACATAACCAAAACAATGCATGTATTTCGTAACTCGAACATAAATTCTTTACGCAATGAAAGAGCAGTGTTGTATTGGTCTGGGTTATTGAAGGCCACTTTGTTTTTTCGTCTTGTGCTTGGAAGCCTGTGCCACCTATTGCAGTTACGCTTGTGTACAAGGAGGTGTTAAAATTGCATTGAGTTTATATCTTGAAAACCTTCTGTGTGTGATGTAACCATCGTCATTTTTTATATAAAACATAAAACTTCTATCTTCAGGACTAAACATGTAAACTCACCGGAGATATGGATCTCGTATCCTCCCGTGAGATGGGCGGAAGTCCGATGGACTGACCGTGTGGGTTGTTAGTCGTGGGCCCCGCGTCCTCAGCAATAGATGTTCGGATCTATAGGAATAAAAGATAATCATATTAATATGTGTAGATCTATAGATAACAAAAAGAAGAATTCTTGCGATTTTCATGTTTTATAACTTCCAATTATTTATTGATAATTATCATGCATTTCCGGAAGAACAACTTCCTTCTTCAGACTGATTTAGCAAAGAATTTACTATATAATTATATGCAGGGTCGTTTTCATTTTGGTACGTGAAATATCTTCGTTGCAAAACTGCAATACTTCATATCTGTTTGGGAAAGCCCTATAGGCCAACATAAATGTAGATTTCGAACTCTCTACTGAACACCTTTTTTAATGTTTTTTTATTAACGAAATCAAGAAAAATGAAGGTGATATTCTCAACATGATGTAATTATGAAATACACGTGTATTGGCCTGCTTTCGTTGCATCATTGCCTTCCGTTATGGAACATCGTACGGATATGGCGGAAATGTTGCTGCGTCACACAGTATACCTTGGTTCATTATTATCTATACGTCAGTGATACGACTTCGTGCTCATTAAGGTGGTTAGAAGAGTCCTTGTTTTAATGAACACCTGAACGCAGAGCAACATGGTGATAATATCATAAACAAATTTCTTCTTTTTTAATGATGAAAATGTGAAAGTTCTTCCGAATCAGCTTACTTAATTACAGCCTTCCTCAACCGAGATGTTGCTGAGACTGAAGTGCGTTGATAAATATTTCTTTGTAAATTCGTGTTTTCTTTTTCCGAATCGGGTTACTTTATAACCTCCGTCAACCGAGATGTTAATTTTTATTACAGGGATGTGCATATTCTAAATATATTTTGAAAATCTCTATTGGTAGATTTTCAAAACACGATAACATTGAGAAGTGCGATGTAATTAACATATATATATTACAATTATCAGGGTCTGACATTTACACGCCGACAGAAGCAAGTTGATTTATGAGAAGGGAAACTATAAACTTCACTAAACTATCAAAGAAACACTTACCTCGGGCAAATAAGGGAGAGTTGTTCGCTGCTTTGCAACGTATCTTGCTAAGCTCATCTCAATCATTTCTGAAATATTAAGGATACAAAACATGAGTAAAAGTTGGCCTACGCTCTGAAAAAAAAAACGTGAACTTTATCAATTGACCGCTTATGTTGAAAGGCCAATAAATCGTCAACTTGCTAGAATAAAAATGTAAAAGGAAAGGATTTTATTGTACAAAGTATGTACATGAATTACGAATATTTGTTTAATAAATATATCAAGCGGTCAAGAAAAAATGTTCAGATTTTAGAGATGAACAATGAAATGATGATATGCCGTTAAATAAGATTCCCACATCTCTCTCTCTCTCTCTCTCTCTCTCCCCCCTCTCTCTCTTTATCTCTCTCTCGCTCTCTCTCTCTCTCTCTCTCTTTCCCCTCTTACCACTCATAACTCCCTAGTCAAACCAGTCTTACACATTTTCATTCCATTTTTATATTTCTTGTCAATCAAACTCATACCCAATGGCTGCATTTATCATATCAAATATATTACCGTTCGCATGAGAGGGTCTCCTTTGGCGTCTGTCCTCCCCTAGAGGACCCCCTCCTACCAGAGGTCGGGTGCTGAGGTTTGCGGTCTTGGGTATGTTCTGCTTGCGTAGATAGCAACATTCACCCTGAAAGTATTATCAAATTATAGTCAAAATGATGTTATTATTATTGTATTGTTACTAGTATTATTATCATTATTTCGGTCATTATTATGTATTTATTTATTTATTCATTTATTATTAATTATATTATTATTAAAATTATAATTGTGCTCATTATTATTATTACTACTACTAGGCCTACTTTTATTGCTGTTATCATCATCATCATCATATTCATCATAATCATCTAGGATATTCACGATATCCTCTCATCATATTGGTTGAATTTTTAATTCGAAAAGCGAAATTACATTAGCTAAGATTTTGGGTTTGAATCACCATTATTTTCAGTCTTAGAATTAAATTTGGGGGATTTTGATAATTGTTATTGAGATCCGTCTCAGATTTCTGTTGAGAGAGTCAAGATATTTTTGATAACTTTCCTTTCAGGGCCTCAATAGGCTTTCAAGATAATTTCATTGGCATCGTTCTGAGATGAAAATAAATTAAATGTATAATTTTAATTCTTGAGATAGAAAAGAGAATTATCGCAGAGAGAAATACCGAAAGGAGGAAATGGAACATTAATTTGAAAGAAGAGAAAGAGTAGACATACGAAGAAACAGACAATGAGTGAGAGTCTATTAAAAAGGTAACAGAGAGAGCTAGTGGAGAGAAAGATTTATTTGAAGCTTACCGACATGACGAGATACAACCACTTGGTATGATTAGCATCCTCACAAATCACTTTGTTTGGTCTAGAAAGTCAACAATAAAACAAGGTCAAATATCAGTCATCTTGATTCATAGTTAATATAACTTGTCTATTGTGCAATGGAGCAGATGGTTTCGACTCTTTACTATAATAACAATTTACTGCATGAGAAAATATATGCATTAGAATCGATAAATTGATATACCACACCACCAGATTTTATACTTAATTGTTTAAGTACACTTTACTTTGTAAATTCAACCTTGGAGGCGCGATGGCTCAATGGTATAGAGTAATGGTCTTGTAATCGGAAGGTCCCGTATTCGAAACCAAGTCGATACGCTAGTGTCCTTTGGTAATGCAT
>JAVYIG010006955.1:22500-109051 GCA_035222895.1 Strongylocentrotus droebachiensis
ATATGATTCATTAACATTAATGTTTGTCGTTCTTTCCCCCAAATCTGTTTTCTTTCTCTATTCATCGCTAATGTTATGCCAGTATCAGAAGCGAAGCACCAATATTTTGTGTAAAAGGGTTGGGGTTGTAAGAACGAATACCTTTACAAGTTAACCGAAAATAACCCAACAATAAGAAATGAGTCAAGAGCTAAAATAAGTGAAAGGCCTGTATTCTACTATGATATAAACCCGACGCTTGAATTCTGCTTTTGTACAAAATTGGAGTTAACCAGGGAAGTTAGTCAAGAAGTTTTCCTGTATTAAACGTGACCTTTAACCCAAGGTTGGACTCACTGAATTAGCAGAATATGGACCAAAACTCAGCTCTGAGAATTTTGTTGAAAGGGGGTGAAGTCAAACGCCACATCTTCCCCATAGAGACGCCCCTGTGCTGCCCTGTTTTTTATGGCTTTTTGTCTGGGTGTCATTGTCCCGAATAGCTTTCCCTCTTCGTTCATTAATCAAACTGTTTACCTTCAAGACGTTTATTTACATGATGTGTTCACACCCCGCAATATAGAAACACCATTCTCTTAATTAATTTTCACTCTACACAAGCCCTATACGAAGCTGGATTTAAATATCGCTTCTTGCTTTAACAAATTAATATTGCTCTCTTATATGATTTTGACAGTATTTTAGTAGAGAAAAATAAAACTTATTTCTTGTGACTAAGGACCTTCCAAATTAATGTTAAGGTCTCTCTGTTGATTTTAAAACTAATTTTTTTTAAATCTAGATATGTTAAAATTGTCCCCCTTCATTATATGGGGCCAGTCACCACGAAATGAGTCCAGTGTCGCATTAGGCTCAATCGTAGTAATAGCGATGTATAGTGTGTATGTACTGAAAATTGACCCACCTACCACATTTAAGATTTTTCCAAAAATCGACTTATTAATGTCTTGTAGTTTATGTCCCCAGAGCTTAGGTCACGAAAATATCTCCTTCTAACTTTTTTTGGCAAATAATATAGGCTATGTAATCTGAAATTATCACGAAAATGATGCATTTTTAAAGAATAAAGCACGATTTTGTTTATAAAGTCCAATTAGGTTTTTGTTCATATTTCTGGATATAATTTATCAATTTTAATGTGTGACCCCTTAATTTAAAGCTTACTTAATGTAGATTCATATAATACTTAAAAACAGGAATAAATTTTTTGACCAACTGGACTCATTTCGTGGTGACAGGCCCCATATTACAATATAAACTTCCAACGTTTCCATTGTGACAAAAATGGAAAACTGCGACTCGTTTATTTCAAATGACACAAATGAAAATAAAATGAATTTGAAAACAAAGAAATCTTTGTAATGTGGTTTGAAATCGTAACTAATTCAATTCAATTCAAGTTTATTTCCACAGTCTGATAAAAATAAAAAACAATCAAAAGACAAACAAGATATAACATAACAGATAATGGTGGGATCGACAAAAGGCCTACAGGCCTTTCAATTGCCAATCCTTTAAATATATACATGAAAGTCAAATTTAACAAAAACATGAACTAAGTAACTAACAATACAACAACAGCAACTTCAATAACAAAACAAAAAAGGGTGGGGGAAAGGAATGGGAGAGGAAGGGATAAGGCAAATTAACATAAATTTAAAAGATGATTTGTATATGTTCACAAATAAAATTGCATTACCGGTGTGCTGTATCCGCTCTTGTGTACTCCCACTGGTTTCGTCACCTCCCCACTCTGTAGCTTGTATGTATGTAGTAAGCCAACTGGTCAGGAGAAAAATTAAGTACCGAAATAATTTGTTTGAAATGTTGATAATATAGTCTCTGACTATTTTCTTTTAAATATTGGATCTTTTACACCCCACAATATCCACCACGCAATGTGCTAAATAAGGCGCTCCAATATTACCCCGGCTCTAGTTGGGCTATTCTGAGTTCATTGCTCACATAATAATTCAATAAATCCCCTGCTACCGGTACCCATTTAACACGTGGGTGAAGAGTGGCAAGTGCAGATTAATGTCTAGTCAAGAGACACTAGTGCCTCGCCAGGGTTCGAACCCACACCCTTCGCACCTCCGGCCAAGTGTTTAAACCACTCGACTACGACACCTCTACGACACCTCTGTGAAATATTAGTTCTAAAGGAAAATAAAACTACCCTGAAAAAACTCCAGGGTGTCATCGATCACCACAAAACCCATCTACATTCACGTTTGCTTGTAAAAAGCTTTAATGTACGCAAATCTGTTAGGTGTTCCCAACAAAAGTTGCTTATTTCGCGAGATAATAAACCTTCTTCCATGTATTATAGCACAGTCCGTTTGAAATTATAGCCAACTTAAGATACCAGGTGCATATATTTTGAATACTTTGGAAAATATGAAAAGTTACTGGAAGAAAATTTGTATTATTTTGTACTTGAGTTGAAATAGCTCGTGTGGATTATCATAGTAACGCTAGGTAAAATTATGAGACTTTCTATACGTCATGTTGGATTGTGAAATAGCCTAACACATGTAATAACCATAATAATAATTTATGATATCATCATCTTATCATTATTGTTAATATGATTATTTATCCAAACTGCACAAATCAAGAAAATATTGAACACAAAACAGTATAGCGCATGGATGTCGGAAAAAGATTAACAAAAAACAACTAAAATGCGAAGGTCTTCCAACCCATGTGACTTTGAATAAATAAAATAACATAAAATGGTGAAATACAACAAAAAATATTCACAGAACAGTCTGGCTAAATTATTACATCTTACTTTGTCCTGAGATGATGTAATAGAAGCGACGTGACGTACTCCCCTGATAAGCTATAACTCGACCATCGTCGTAACATCCGTATGATATTCTCCGACATAGCTCCTCTTCAATTTTAGTTGGAAACATTTGGAATTTTTTGATGGTTCTGATCTTCAAAGCGATCTGAAAAAATTAAATGGGGGAAGTAAAATCTAAATAACAATACAAATATTTTAATTGGTTTTGTTTTCTTCATCTTTTTCTATTTCAGTCGTTTAGGCCCGGAACATTCCCTCTGCGAGCCTTATATCGTTTGGGTTGCTGGTCTAGTTCTAACTAGTCCCCCTAACCCCCTCCCCAAAAAGAAATACCCCTCTCTAACCCCATGCCATCTCTTTCACTCTCCCTCTGCCTCTCTGCCATCAAATGGATATGTCTTTCCCTCTCCTATCTGACAAGGTGTAATATGGCATTACACCTCCTTGACATTGGTTTACTTTGCTTTCTGCAGATCTCTTTGTCAGGCCCTGCTGTAGACCCCTATATAATTACACATTGTTTGTACGTTTGTTTTGTCATGTTCTATAAGGCAATTGAATAAACATGTTGTCATTTTTTTAGGTCACCAGCTTAATACCCTTTCAAGTTGTTCCGGAGTCCTGTGTTTTGGTTGCATTCTTAAATCGCACTGGTATTCGTTTCCGATCTGTGAACAAAACAGATGTAGTTTGAATGTATCATCATTACCATCATTATATATTAGTAACATGAATACTTCTACCACCACCACCATCACCATCGCCATCCTCATAATCATCATAACCAACATCAACACCATCGTCATCATCACTATCACCATCACCACCAACAACAAAATCATTATCAACAGTATCCACAAGTAAAAACCGTCAATTAGCAGCATCGTCACCAGCATCGTCATCATCATTATCATAATCATCATCAACATCATCGTCGTCATGCATCACCACCACCACCACCACCACCACCACCAACAGCAACAACAGCAACAACATCGTTATCAACATTATCCACAAGTAACAACCGTCAAATAGCAGTATCGTCATCATCATTATCATAATCATCATCAACATCATCGTCGTCATGCATCACCACCAATAACGACAAAAACAACAACAACAACAAAATCGTTATCAACATCATCCACAAGTAACAACCGTCAATTACGTCATGGCACCAGAATGATAGCTTACCACTGTCTTCTGTGGTGTTGCATCTGCATTATCCTTATCCTGCGTAGAGAACCAGACTTGGTTATAATCTTTACATTGTATCTCAGAGTCGAGGGAATCCCTGGTTGAACCTCTCTGCACGTACCTGATAGAAAACGATCAGAGAATTATTGTCTTGAGAACATGAAGAGTTTCGAGTTATATTTCATTGTATGGTGAATTTTTGCTAACTTTGATTTGACTTCAAGTAAATGTTGTAAATATTTGGAGAAAGGCCATTACGGAAAATAATGAAACGTCTTTCCCCATATCAATGGAGAAACGATAGAGAGGAGGAAGATAATAATCATTAAATACGTTTGAAGAAATAGATATATCTCAATATCATGGAAAGGTATGGAAAGCTTTGTAAATGAAATATACATAGGTTACCAAACAATCAATCGATAAATCGATGATTAAAAACGCTAGAAATTGCTAGACAGATTGAAATGGACTAAGGTTATGCATGTTTTTATCAACATTGGTGGCAGTTTCTTTACTTGATATCATATTTTTGAAATTATAAAATGACAATAGTCAATATTATCTCTATTTTCTCGATGCGCTTAAAAAGATAAATACAATAAAACAATACAAATGCATGCTCATAAATCCTGTACTTTTAATAACAATAGAAAAAGAAGAGTATAATATTAACTATCGTTTGATATAACAAGTTTAAGAATCATTATTTACCTTCTTCTTCGTCTATAGATGGTGACAACAATCAGTACTGATTTTATTGCATTGAAGAAACAGTGAGCTGCGTCAAACTATAAGGAAAAATTGAGAAATAAATAAAACCTGATTATTCAATATTCAATTCGATTGATTGAGAAAAATTTAAAGAATAGAAATCTTGTATCTTTTTTCTATGGCTCTGTCTAATAGTTGCATAGTTGACACTAAAATGATTTTAAAATATGTTAGAATGAATATTTAGTCGGTTTGGCAATCGCACCCTCCAATCTCTCTATGTATGAATATTTGCTTACCTTTTTCTCTACAGCTGGTCTTCTGTTCCGCCGAAATGTACCCGGTGTCATGATAGATAATTCCTAAAAGCAGGTAGATAAAGATAAATAAATGTTTATTTAACTTGACATAATGTATAATATTGTGTATGGAATCTGAAAATGTATATTATACAACGGCTAATATACAGTGTAGATCAAAAATATAAATTTATTCTTTCATCCCTATTATCCACCCCTCCCCACCCCTCCCCCTCTCTCTCTCTCTCTCTCTCTCTCTCTCTCTCTCTCTCTCTCTCTTTCTCTCTCTCTCTCTCTCTCTATTTATAATATCTCTTACTTTCTTTGAAGAGGCATTATAACAGAACGGGATAAACACTCCAGGAAAATAAATGATCTTAAAGAGAAGGTTGAGTTCTGGGAAGAGGTAAAAAATAATTTGTGAGCGTATCATTGTTAATATGCAAGGGTGGAAGAACATCAGATTAAACATGTTCCCTGGAAAGCATGGCTCTTCAAATGCCTTCATGTTCTAAATATGACATGAAACAGTACAGTGCTTGTAACTTTGCCAAGATTTGGCCAAATTTCTTATCATTTTGATGATTCCAGAACCTTGCAATACACACGAATACTTATATACTATAGATGATAAACCTTTTCTGATAGATTCCACACCGTTTCTTTCACAATGCAATCACATGACCAGAACTCAACTTTATCTTTGAATGTATATTTTCAGAAGCGGATCTAGAGGGGGGGTTGGGGGGGTTGCAACCCCCCCCCCCCCCCCCCTTGGGCGGCCCAAAAAAAAAAAAAAAAAAAAGGAAAAAAAAAGAAAAAAAGAAAGAAAAAAAGAAAGAAAAAAGAACGCACGCTGGAGAGAAACCCTTTCAAGTGCAAATATTGTGAGAAGATATTCAACTCATCTGGTAACTTAACCAAACACATGATAACTCTGGATATAACTATGTATTAAACTGTTACTTGATTTAAAAAGACGTTATCATGCACTGCTTTTTATGGTCTCCATTGTGTTAATAGATGCCAGGAAAACATCACTTACGGGGTTCAAATAAACACCCCCAAAAAAATCGGCTCGCCGCTTCGCGGCTCGTGGACGATGCTCCGCATCGTCATTATTTTGGTCAAACCCCCCCCTTAGCAAAAAGCTAGATCCGCCCCTGATTTTGGGGGCAAATCCACGTGAACTTTATTCTCCCGTAACTACATGTACATGAATTTTGTTAATCTATCTCCTCACTTCGAGCTATCATGAGTTGTCAGGATGGCCGAGCGGTCTAAGGCGCCAGACTCAAGGTTGATACCTTATCTCGTAATAGAGATGTTCTATGGGTGTTCTGGTCTCTGTATGGAGGCGTGGGTTCGAATCCCACTTCTGACATATATTTTTTGTTTTGTAACCGGTGTGTTGGTTCAGTCAGTAGAGCGTCCGCCTCTCAACAGGGAGGTCGTGGGTTCGAATCCGGCCGCGTCATACCAAAAGACGTTAAAAGACGGTAGTTGCTGCTACCTTGTTTGGCGTTCAATAATAAGGGATAGAACAACGTCGATCTGGCGCTGCTCAGTGGCTGCCGGGCTCAGATTAATTGGGCAAAAAGAATTTCCATTTTCGGTTTAACTTAATAAAATTTGGAGTGGACTTTAAAAGATTATTATTATTATTATTATAAACTTACCCTGACTTTGTTTTTAAGTGGAGTCTGCAACCGGTTTATAGTGATCTCCTTTGTGTTTCTAGGTGTCACCATATCATGTACCTCCGTGATTCGATTACCAATGGCAACCATCGGATCTTCCTCTGGTGTAGAAAAAGCAACAACAACAGCAACAACGATGAAAAAGAGAAAGATTTTTTTTTTTTTTAAAGGGAGACACTGTTAAAGTTTGGCTCGTAGATTGCAGTTATCATCATAAGTTGGTTATTTTGAAGAAGTTATCTACCTATTCTGCCAGTCTTCTAATTTCATTGAGTTTGATAGCCAAAATTTGAACCAAATTAAAGATTGAAAGCCAAAATTAGATGTAATACCTTTATAATGAAAGTCCAAAAATATTGAAGTAATTTCATCATTAAGTATTGATATTAATGAGGGTCTGTATCACCACTTGGGATATCATGTAAGATTATGATAAATCATCACTATAAACGCATTTTGATACTCGTGCCACTATAATTTAGTATTGAACTTTTATCATCTTCAACAGTAAACAACGAGACGCCTAATCATGCAATCATTTTTTTTAAAGTAATCCTGTGTATGCCATAACTTTTCAGGTGCAAAAATGGGATTGTAGAACGGGTAAACTTGTCAAATCTATCATTAAAATGTAACTATATGTAACAATACTTTTTTAACAATCAGTTCATCACTTACTCTCATGTAATTTCTTACGCCCCTCATCATCCCACCATCTCTTAAAATGGGCCCGATACGCCCCCGATTCGACCTCCGGGATGGGTGGCCGCCGCCCTCCTTTACTTCTTGAAGTCCTTGTACGGGGGCGTTCATCGATTTGGGGCAGCTGGAAGGGCACTGGTGAACGCACCGTGAGAGAATTCATCGTTGTAATTTGGGGGAATCGGAATTTTCAGCCTGAAATCGCCATTTTTACTTAAAAAGCAATGCTGTGAGAAAATAATGTGTAAAGTCTAAGTATAAAAGTAGTAGTATACTAAGTATTACTAACACTGAATGGTATTTTCAGTAGCAAGTCTAAAGGGTGACTTGGGAGTTCAAACCTCCCCCCTCCCCCATTAAAATAAATACAAAAATGAATTGGAGTGCGGCGCATGTAGAAAATGAATACAAAAATAGAACTTTACCTAATCTTTTTATTGCATTATTAGTTCCATGTAATTGTAGCTTACTCTTCTAGTATAAGTGCATGACTCCGTTACCCAAATAAAAATACTCAGTAGCCCTTAAAGTTAGTATAATTTCTTTAACTTTTTTCATGAAATGATTGTGAAAACATGATTTATTCTTGGTAGATAAACTTATTGTCTTTTTTTTTAAATTACTTTATTGATAAAAAAAGATTGATCAATAAAATTCTGACAACATATAAACATCATCCCCAAGAATAAATGAAATTATCACAATGATTTCATCAAAAGAGACAACAATATTTTTTCAACTTTATGGGAAATGGTGTAAATTCCTAAAACAATTAATTTTCTTTATCTTTGTATACGTCAACCCCGTAAAAAAGACGAGATTATTAATTCTAACGAGTATGTCTTTTGTTGCGATTCTTTGTTGTACACGTGAAGATGTTGCTAAGTATTTTCGAGTGGCAATTTAGTTTGATCATGATTTCGACCTCGGCAATCTAAATGAATAAATCACTTCAAGATTGAAATGTTTTTTGCAAATTGTATAAAATAACGAGAGGAGTATAAAATACAGATACGTCTATATTCCTTTTTTTTACGTTCTAGGATAATTGTTTTTATATCATTGAAGAAAAAGAAGAAAAAATATTTGAATATACTGCACACTATTAGATGAAGATACAGGTACGTAACTAAAAAATATAGACCCAAAATCATAAAATGTAGTTATGACGTTTGAAGAAGTAACAGATATCTTTCCAATCAGATTATCTCTGTTCGTGTTACATGTTCTAAATTGCAGCTAAATTATTTTTAACCGCGAGCCAGAGGTGAAGATCTTTTTCATGATTTAATTCATGCCCATATCTTATTTGACCATTTTTACAAGTTATTATATAGAAACTATTCGTATAGACACTTGGGGTGTATATAGATTGACGATTACGGGAGGCGACTGTTATTGAAAGTTCAGTAAATATTATGATGGTATAATATTGATATACAGTTCACAATGTAGTCATTTTTTGTTTTAAATGCGCTTACCTATTATTGTCTCTAAAATCCTGTATCGGCACACGATGAAAACTTGATGTTGGAACAAGAAACGAGCGATGTATCCCTGTATTAATCCAGAATGCATTTCATCAAAGAAATACAAGAGCTTCCAACCGGGGTTGCTATGCATAGTGTAATTGCCCTCTTTTATAATACCTGGCTAGCACGCATATCCGTATTGATATAACTTATTCCGATCACTCTATCACTGTTGAGTACACAATACTTTTCAAGCATTCAATACGGAACAAAAGAAATCCGAAAGATGGAAGCGAAATACAACAAAAAATCAATATCATTCGAGAACGAAACAGTCCATTTATGTTTGCGTAATGACTTCTAACAAGACTGGGACGTTTTTTCATCGATTTTTGCTCCGACGAGTTAATAAAGTTGCCTTAAGGGTTGGACTCGATCGATTTTGAGTCTTAATATTTCTCCAGCGATGTTTCTCCGTCCAATTCCACTATATGCCAAGGCCCTTGATATTCATTTCAGGCTACGTTGATAATACTCCTTGGGGCTTTCTCACTTACAATCAGATCAGTGTTAATGCAGGAACAATTACAATATTTTATTTCATTGAACCATGCAAACCGAGATCAAAGCGTGACCCCGTTGCCAAGGAGACGGCGTTGTGTAATCTGATATAGATTTTACAACAAGATCAAAGTTCCGTGTCGTATCGTTTTACTGTTTGTCGTTCATTCCGTTGAGATATAATGATAATTCATGTTTTAATGATTTATAAAATAAATAAACAAACGATCGTTTTGATTACGCTCTCTATTTTTAATCAGTGAGTAATTACAAAATAGTCATGTCTTCGTACCAGTGGCATATCCAGGCCGTGGGATCAGGAGGGGCAGAACAATCTCAACTTACTGTGATCCGTCAACTTGTAGTAATGAAACTTCTTTTGATGGAAATGGTCTGTATGGAGGGGGTGGGGGGGAGGGGTAAAGGCCCGAATGATTTATTTTGACGTATATCTATATATCCTGCGTTTCTTAATTATAATAATTCCCTTGCTACATTTCATTTCATTTCATTTATGTTCATATTACTCATGTTGCATAATACACTTCAAAATAAAGTACAAGTTGTTTTTTGTGTGATAAAATAACAATCAATAATACATATTAAATAACAAAGATAAGTGATCAATATACAGTGCGTCCCAGAAAAAACGAAACCGAGAAGTATCGATGTTCTATCATAAGTTAATCACAACTACAATTAATGAATGATACATATTTGGAAAGCTTAGAGTCTCTTCTTTCAGTTGACGCTACTCACGTGATGCATATTTCACGCATGAGTGATTAAAAGCAAAGTTGAAGAAAGGAAATCAAAAATACATTTGGCGGGCGGTATCTGAATTTCGAAGAAAGTTGAGTTTCTGCCCTTTCATATGACACCTCAATCAGGAAAAATGAGCGAGGAATTACAAAGTTCTGTTTGTTTAAAGTAGTGCTTGTATTTCCATAATTTTATTAAACGAATTTGTTTTCACTGGCTGCCTGCCGTATCAATAAACGAAATTAACAAAAGACTTAACTCCGTTTCGTTGACAATCAGCCGTAGACGAGAGTCTTCATGCATGGCTGATTGTCAACGAAACGGAGTTAAGTCTTTTGTCAAATCTGCTTTTTGCTACGGCAGGCACCCAGTGAAAACGAATTCGTTTGTTAAAATTATGAAAATGTAAGGGCTACTTTAAATTCAGATACCGCCCGCCAAATGTCTTTTTGGTTTCCTTCCTTCAAATTGCTTTTAATCACTCATGCGTAAAATATGCATCATCTGAGTAGCATCAACTGAAAGAGGAGACTCTAAGCTTTCCAAATATGTATCATTCATTAATTATGGTTGTGATTAAGTTATGATAAAACATCGATACTTCTCGGTTTCGTTTTTTCTGGGACGCACTGTATATATTTAAGCTTGTTGGTATTATAATTATGGAAGACTAGAACCCCACTTTAAACAACTTGTACAAGATTAATAAAATATTTACACACTTTCAATTCTTAATCAAACAATACGATTTCGAGAAAACATAAGATAAACAAAGAGTTATGATGGGGATAAAAGTTCCTTTATTAATCTCTAATAAGTGCCCTGTTTCAGGTACGAGAATTACCCCTTTTCACTTTTGATTAGTGCCCCCTTAACCTCTGATCATTGCCCTTGTCAAATCTGAGAGGTGCCCCTTTTACTTTTACAAGTGCCCCTTTCCCTTTGTAAGAAGTGCCCCTACCCCTTTCAGATAAGCATACCTTTAATTTGAACATGTGCCTTTTTTCTTTCTAATAAGTGCCCATTTTCCTAATGATAAGTGCCCCCATTAAACCAAAATAAGTGCGCGTTCCCCTTCTCATAAATGCCCCTTTTCACCTATGAAAAGTGTCCCTTTTTATTCTTATAAGTGCCCCTTTTCATCTATGGTAAATGACCCTTTTCAGGTACGAGAAGTTACTCCTTTTCACTTCAGGTAAGTGCCCCGCTTCACCTCCGATAACTGCTCTTTTCATCTCTGATGAGTGTCCCTTTTCCGTCAACAAATGCCCATTTCCCATTCTCATAATTAAGCGCATTTTTTCATCCCTGGTGAGTGCCTCATTTTCACCTTTAATAATTACCCTTTGTACTTTGACACTGTATGCTCCTTTTTCCCCCTAATAAATGTCTTAATTATCCCTTTCGATAAGTGTCCCTTTTTCCTCTCATCATTAAACGTGCCCCTAATTTAAAGCGACAAAGAGCAATTTCCCCTAAGCTCGCTCGCTACGCTCGCTCGCATTTATAAATGATATAATTATGTTACTTATCAAAGGTCATTTCAGTCTTCCGTTATGAGAATATAACCCCATCAGGATTTTTTTCCTCTCTTTATAAGATTCAATTTTTCGCACTGCGATCTCACAAATCTTAAAATTTTCCTCGCTCGCTCGCAAATGAATATTCAGACATCACACCCAACTGAAAAGTACAATGTATTGTATAATATATAAAGAGAAACAAATATTGAAATCATCCCTGATAATGTAATCACAGTGTAGGGGTATATACTAATGTCTCAATAATTGCTTTGAGATTTCCCTTTGTAGGTGCCCTTTTTTCTAGAAAGTGCCCCTATTTGTTGGTGCCCCCCCCCCACCACTTTGGAAGTCGCTCGGTCGCCCCTGCCTAAAAGTAAATGGCAAGAGGATGAAAGACTTCACTTAAAACACATGCCTATTATGATTGTGATTATAATGTGACTGATGAGAATTGATCCAGACAGCAATGTGAATATCACAGCCATTCGAGAGTAGGCAGGGGCGGCGATTTCTTGTCATCGTCCGGGGGCATAGGCGCCTTCCAAACCCCACTAATCCAATAGTGCCCCTATTTAAATTAGATAGGTGCCCCTTTTACTTGATAAGAGGTGCCCCTTTTACTTGATAAGAAGTGCCCCTTCCCCTTCTTTTAAATGCTCATTTTCTCCTCTTTGAGTACCTCTTTCACTTTGACAATTATCCATGTTCCTAATCTTAGCCCTAAAAAGACTATTTTGAACCTTTAACCCCCCCCCCCCCCCCCCCAAGATTTCGACAACCAAAACTCAGATTGACTCCAAATTTGGCATGGTGATGTCCATGAGATCTACAATATTGCGTAATCAAAATATTGTTTTAATTAGAATATGCTGATCATTTATGCAAAACTGATTTTTGTTGTTGAATTTTTCTTTATATATGGTGATTCTTATTAAACAAAACTGTGTTCACATGCTAAAATTATATTTACACCATCTCTGATTTTTTTTAAAGTAATTGATATAATTATATAACTTATGAATAATTATGATGTCATATTATATCATGAACACATGTTTTGGAGGTGATATCATGTGATGTGAAGTCTTGAAAGACATTTCTACTTCCTGATGTTGGAGTGCTGGTTGATTTCTCTTTTGTAGTTTGTCATTTGATATATTTTTGTTATTCATTTTTCAATCTTCTGACGTTTTATCTTGTCTCGCGCGCTCTCACTCTCTCTGAAATTGTTCTGAACATACCAATATTCCACAGCAATTAATTAGATATTATTCCATTACAAGGTCACTTCCTCCTTCTTTATCCTACATTCACTGCATACTTTTATCCAGAAACTCAATCACAACTAGACCTTCCAGTCAACTCTCATATACCATGTTTCTCAACACTCAACAGGATCCTACTTATTCAGTAAATCTAATGAACTATAAAGACCATCGAGACTGAATCAAATCTTTGACTAGCACAAAAGGCAAACATTGTTGTTGTTTTTTGTTTACTACCACTGGTCCTAGTCAACTCTCATACATCATGCTTGAACACTCACAAGATCATACCCATTGAGTCAACCTCATACAAGGGAAGATAATTCATTGGGACTGAAGAAAATCTATGACTAGCACATAAGTCAAACATATACATGTACATATAATCGGGGGTTCAGTGACACAAAGACGTAACTCCATATTTTGCCAAAATGAGCATTTCAAATCAGAATGTTCAGAAAAATGTGGGCTTTCCAGGAAACACAAAGACTTAACTCCATCCAACATCCCAATGAAGTCGATGGCTAGTGAAACATAGACTAAACTAATTTAGGCCCAAGCGCTCAGTGACACATAAACCACTTTTTCTCAAAACTGCCAAAATAGAGTTGCGTCTTTGTGTCACTGACCCCTCGACTAATACAACACCAAATCCGAAAAGTTTCTTCAAACAAACAAACATAATTTGTTTTGACACTGAGAACATCATACTATTCTCCTGTCACTAGTCACTGCTTTCTACATACAACATATACAAATTGCAATCGCAAACATACACCACAATCACATTCAGAAGAGGATCTGTCCCCGAGTATGCATTGTACAATCTATAATCATACTCATTAAACTAACTCACACAAGGACTCAAAAGCACTACACGGATGACAAAGTGTTTGTACCATGTACACGTGCGGATGATTTCTTTATTCATTGATCTTAATATCTAATCTTGGTTGTCCACGTTGACAGTCTGCAGACCTGAAAGAGATAAAAGAAAAAAAGGAAAGGAAGGAGAGAAATCAGATTTATTATGAATGCTATGAATCTTATTCTGTAAGAGCCAAAAATGGCAGGAAATTACAATACAAGGCTAGAATAATCAACCCTGGCTACTGAAAACAAACAGATCATACAATTACACGAGTAATACTTGCTACACCCAGATATTGCAAATACTCTTGTCCCAAATGTATAAGATTCATCTTGCAGAAAAAAACCTTTCATACATATGAACATCAACCAAATTCTTTAATACTGGATGCACATGACATAACACTCTTCATTTCACAACACTCTTAAGTAATTCATTGCACCAATTACAATGAAGAAGGTATGAAGCTGTCAACTTCTTTTAAAGAATACCAAAATGTATGTAATTTAATGCTCCTGAGCATACTTCCCCCAAAGCAAGAGGAAAGGCCTGATGGTCCAAACGACTCAAAACCATCCTCTAGGACAACTACCCCCGGACAACTATCCTAGGGGGTAGTTATTCGGGGGTGGATGTCCAGGGGGTAGGTGTCCGGATACGGCTAATAACATACCCTTGAATGTTGGGACAGCTACGTGTGTGACGAGGGTGTAGAGCTTGTGTGGGGAATCCTCATCCTCGTTCCTCTTCCTGGCAAGCCTTACCCTCACCCTGAAGGGAACACTCCTGTACAAGAGGAGAGAGAGAGAGAGAAAAATTGTTATCAAAAACATGTTACAATAACTAATATAAGCTACTTAAAGATAAAGGTGAGTTCTGGTCATCCGATTGCATTGTGAAAAAAAAGGTGTGGAGTGTATCAGAAAAAGTTGATCATGTAGCATGTAAGTATTGGTGTGTACTGCAAAGTTCTGGAGTCAACAAAATTAAAATAAATTTGGCCCATTCTGTGTACAGTGCTAGTTAGTTTACCAAGACTGGGCCAAATTTATTTTAATTTTGTTGACTCCAGAACTTTGCAGTACACACCAATATTGGGACTACACAAATAGTGTCGGGGCTACTAACCTTGATTTCTTAATCTTTCTATGCTCATTAGACATTTATTTGTAATCTTGAACATTCAGTGTAAGTTTCGTTTGATTCTGTGAGAATTCATTTTCTTTTTTTTTAACCAGAACTCCCCTTTATCTTTAAATAACTGCATTATATTGCATGTGAGTGAATTTGTTATGGTTGACACTGGTTATTGATAACAATATTTATGGAAACGGGTCCCGATTATTATGCTGAATTTCTTTGAATTACATCGATGAGTATAGTTCATCTTTTTGGTTGCGTGCAATCATTGTACCATTATGTAAAACACTTCATTCCATATGCCATACGATCAGTGAACGTAAAGAAAATTACCAGTGAGTTAAAAAAAACATCTTCAGCCTTGTCACATCAGAGCATAATTTTTACCATTGATGCTTTTACGGTACGGAGAAAGACCGTGCAATCATGTATGTAAGAACATTTTAGAGAAATTTAGACTAGGTCTCTAATTGTCAGTTCAGACTGGTATAGGAAAATGTACGCACAAACTCATTTTAAGAAAAGACGAGAAAACAAGATCATATAAAGAAATGTCGCATAAAAATATGAATTGACACGATAGCTGCCAAATCATTAGTGTGCACTTATAAGCCCCAACCAGTTACAAAAATGTTCATCATGTACAACAAAATGTTCAGACTAGTGCAGGAAGCAGATTCTTTATTGATCAGTTAGTTCATAAAACGTAAGTTGTAAGGCCATCCTACCTGACACCCTGAGACCAGATGTGCTTGTTGAGCCTGGTGTCGATCCTGATGTCATCTGTGCCCATCATCTTGGTGGCAAATGTGCGGATCTCCTTGATGGCACGTGGAGCCCTCCTCTTGAAACTCCTGCATGGCCAGACAAGGAGAAAATAATAATATTAATAATAGAGGAGTCTTGTTTAGCTCTAATGTCTGGCACATTGCCACTCCTGGCGCTCCACTTATTATTACCCCGGCTTTAGCTATAGCTGCCGTTACAGCACTCAAGCATTTTTAAGGAATTAATTCCTGCCAGGTACCTTTTTACCTCATGTGGATGGAATGTGACAAATGTAGATTAATTTCTTGCCAAAGGAAATAGCTCAAAAATAAAACACTGGCCTTGAAATGAAATTAATAAATCTGTACCAAGAATTTTAGAAAATCCAACCTTTATTAGATGTTTCCACAACAGTTACCACTTCCATCACATATTCTTCCAGACCCAACCTTTCCTGGGCACCGTTTCATTTCTTTTTTTATCAACAACAAATGTTGCTATGACAAATTTCTTCTCAGTCGATCAAATGCTATGATTTCAGTAGCATATAACAGTTATTGTAACTTCTTATTGATAACAAGTTTTATGAAACACGACCCAGGAATGAGTAAACCCATTGTCTCCTGGAACCTGGTTGTTCCTGTATAAAGTCTATTAGGAATCAGAGAATTCAGTAGTCAAAGGGTTAATATGTCTCAGGACTAACTTACACGCCATGGATGCGCTTATGGAGATGGATGGTGTAGTCACGGGTGACAACCTCGTTGAGGGCAGAGCGCCCCTTCTTCTTCTCGGATCCTCCCTTCTTCACCATCTGTAAGTTTAGGAGAAGAAACAAGGAACTGTCAAGTGATGGATACAAACAATAGAGAAGTAATCTCTATATCTCTGGTGGAGGTCTACTCGCAATGGAAACTCCCGAGCTGTGGATCGGTTTTTGTCCACACCCACTATTTTTTGTTATGTTTGATGCTTTTCTTTCTCTTATTTAATTTTAGTCTATTGAGAGCATAAATATGAAGACTGTTATTGTTATTGTTTTTTTTTTCAACCATGAAGAGAGGGGGAGGGGGGAGGGGGGGGGATGAAGATCTTGATTTCCATTTTTGTTAAGGAATTTTGTATCTATGCAGACCCTAAATTTATAATCTTAATATCTTTTTATTAGTCTTATCAAATTGAACGATTTTGATTAACAATGTCCAAGTGGAAAAATAACCCAATTGCTCAATTTTTTAAAAACTGTCCTGAGGAGATTCTCTCAAAATTTTGGTAAGACTATTTGGAAAAAACCTCCCATGAATAATTTGACTTTCTTTGATTTGCTGAAAAGGGGTTACCTTCTACTTTAAATTTAAAAAAAAAATCTTTAATGAAACCAAAATAACTACTGATCAATTCAGAGTCAGTGACTGCATCTGTGTTGTGACTGATTTATGTGTGTTCTGATGTCTGGAAAGTTTAATTTTGAACATCTTCATTGTTGCTGCATGCTGTACATGTCCAGACAATGGTACCTTAACCACTCAAAATGAAACCAGAAACCCCTCCTATAGCTCCTTCACTATGCAAATCTATGCCGTGACCCAGCAATGTTCACAAAATTTCTTTTTTCCTTTTTAATTTTAGTGCTTTGCAATTAGCACATCGGTGCACATGTTTTTTGCTATTCATTATTTTAATAATAATAATATTCAGTTCTTGTATAGCGCATATCACATTATACAACGTCCCTGTACGCTTCCAAAGAGCTTTGAAAATTAGGATCTTAGCTTTGCCTTTAGCTCCGGCAGCCGTAATCAGCGCAGTCCATTTCGATTAAAGTTCAAGGAATAATCCTACCAGGGTTTCCATTTACCTCACCTTGAGTATTAAGCCCCAAGGATAATAATACAGTAATAGCTAGACCTAGTCTATGTCAAGAAATAAGCTACCAATCATTCATTCATTATTGGGCACATGCATGAAAGTTAAAAGTTGGGACCAAAGTCAAAGACAGGAGAACTTCACGTTCATGCAAGAAGATTTTTTGTTCCAAAATTGATTCATCATTAATCCGTTTCAGTAATCAAATCAGCATGGACGTCATCAAACTATAATATAACATGCATTGCATATCTGGGTGATTATTTTGTAGCGTAAGTTGCAATAATTCTCAACCTCAAAACCATATTATGATATGAAATTGTGCGTTCCAGCGCTAGCTCCTCCCCATAATGGGTGCCATGTTTACACACACGTAACTATTCGTGTGGGGCTATTATGAAAGACAACACGGTCAAAATCGATGTCATAATACGTCAACATATTTAGAGGTTTTTCTCTCTTAAAATTGATTAAAGTTGGATTAATAACTAGATAATACAATTTCCATATCATTGAATGGCAAACACATTTCACAAATTATGGAAGCAAGCCGTAGAGACAGACACAAAGCACACAAAACTGGGAATATTATGGGGAATTGCACGTAAGCATCCTTCACCATTCATGAATCGTGTAACATCAAATACAGATTACTTGAAGAGAATTGGGGTAGATATAGTGAATATGGACTAAAAATGTTATAATCATCACATAAATTGTAAATATGATATCTTGTTTCATAAATACTGTAATTCATTATAATGATTCAATTCAGGATAACTACGATTAAAACGGATATTTCGAAGATAAAAATTTGTCGTAATACCTTGATAATCACATAAGCTAAAAGAGAACGTAGCTGGCGCTCGACTTAATTCGGGAACTCGGATCCATATCCATATCCGGATTGGATCACTGACTACATGTATTTTTATCTATAACTAATTAACTATCCATAACTTGCAATATGATACTAATATTTTCGTAATGTTATACACCTCCCTACCTCCTTTCTTGTTTCACTCTGTCATCTGAGTCCCCATCTATATTGATTGTTCTTTTTTATTCTCTAATTGGCCGAGTCTCCCTTTGCCCGACTAGATTTTCTCTCCTATATGTTTCTAGCTTTCTTTAGATCTGCCTTTCCTCTCCCAATCTCTTAATCTTCCATTTCTCTACAGTGTTTCTTTCTCTCCCTCCCACCAATCTCTACCACTCTATATATCTCCCTCCCCCCCCCCCCATCCCCTATTGTTGTTTTCCGACTTCTCCTAACTTAATTCCTCATATGTATTATCTTCATCCATTCTCTTCATTCGATCTGCTTTTCAATTCCCCTCTTACACATTATGTATATTGCATTTCTATACACGTCTCCTGCCTGTATATTCTAATACAATTTCCTTTCCCCGCGCAGAATTGAATTGATTTTTTTATTTCATTCATCATAAAAACATCACAACATACTTAAAGTACAAAACAAAGCGTACAAGTTAAATTAAAGAGAAACATTTACAATAGAATACAACCAACAACAAATATATATGAATGTGGAGACAGCTAGGAAAGCCAAGGCTTTATTGGTGCTGAACCAAAACAGTAATAAAGTAAAATACAGTATTATATTTTTGTTTGAGAAGGTTATTTAAAAAAAAAATGTATAAAACAAACAACTAATGCAGAATCTAAGTTATATTTTGAAGTCTATCTCTCCTCAACCATGCATGCTGCCCCCTCACTTCCATTTCCTGTATCCACATCTGTTTACCACGCCCCCCCCCCCCCCCCCATTATTCTCGATTGTGCAATTTTTCCCCACACATAGATCTATATTCACTCATTAATTATTCATTAATCTACTCCTACTCTCCCCTTTCCCCTTCCGATATCTCTCTCTCCCTCTATCTCTCTATTCCATTACCTCTCCCATTCCCCCTCCCATCACTCTCTGTCTATCTCTCTATTCCATTACCTCTCCCATTCCCCCTCCCATCTCTCTCTCTCTATTCCATTACCTCTCCCATTCCCCCTCCCATCTCTCTCCCTCTATCTCTCTATTCCATTACCTCTCCCATTCCCCCTCCCATCTCTCTCTGTCTATCTCTCTCTTATTCCATTACCTCTCCAGTGCACCTTCCTTACTTTATAAAACCCTCACCCAATCTTTATACTTTCTCTTCTTTCCATCTTGTTTTTTTTCCTTCAAATTGATTTTCATATTTCATACCTCTTTCCTCATCTAAGCCTACAGTAGTGTATACATGCCTATCTCACATTGCCTTTGCTCATAACAGACCAACAAAATACATAACTATTCAAAGCTTGATTTTAAATGTCTCTTTACAAGTACTTACATTTCTTTACAATGATGAATTACACTGGTACATAAAAATATATTTCAAATGCATCTGTACATGAATCTTTACCTTTTCTTGATATATCAAAGCACGAGAAACATATTTACAATCCACATTTCCTCTTCATTTATGAATTCAAAGGCAAAAACAATCTCCTCCCCCCCCCAAAAAAAAAAAAAAAAAAAAAAAAAAAATCCTCCTGTTTTTTTTTCTAAAGGGAATCGGCCTACACACAAACAAAGTTAAGATCACCATACCTCTGCTTGATCATATTTCTGTATAATGATTTACCACACAGAGTTTGTGGAAGGCTTGTTATTTGTTTCTGATTTCACTCTAAGATTCCTTTAAAAAAAGGTAGCTTGATTCTTGGATGTTTTTGTCTTCTCTTTGAGTGAATATCACATAAATATAAATTTTTCATAGTAAAAAGGAGTCTGAAACGTAGAAGAAAGGTTCAAATATTAAGGGAAATCTAATTTGATCCATGTCATGTAATTTACCAATTTACAATGATTCTCTTTTGAATATATAAATATAAACAAGTTTAATTGTCATACAAAATATTTCACATTATACTTGTAATTTCTTCTTTCTTCATCAATCTGGGGCAACCACTTCACACAATAATTTGTTTTTCCTTCTTTAATTAAAATATATATTACTCTACACCTACATGTAGATAGATGGAAAATGATATGATAACATCTTAATGACAGCTATAAGTGAAAAGCCATCAAAAAGCACATGTACAAGTTTAATGAAATCCCATAGAAACTTGTGTAAAATATTCAATGAACGCATTTCAATGGGATGTTGGTGGACTTGTACTTATGATGGTTTCATGAATCGATGCCCGCAAGGATTATCTAGGCCGAGACACAATAAATTGACCCATCTATCCGAAAGGGTCCTTTCCAAGAGTCTAGGTATGCTTAAAATGTAGTATTCTGCACACCAGAGCAGATTTTTCAAGACTAATCGGATATAATTCATGATTCCTTGAGCCAAGCATACATCAGCTGGACCACTGGGAAAAGTTGAGCATTCCGGTCCAGGTCTCGCCTACAGGGTTGGGGCCTGATCGGTAGATTGCAACAGTGGAGTAAACCAGACAGCATGGGTCATTTGCAGTATCGGTCAGCTTTCATCTTCTCCCTCCTACATGAATAAGGAATAAATAAATAACAAACACTTAAATTTCATCTTCACGTCACAAATAACAAGTACTGAATGTGAATAAATCATATCTATCAAATCAGATCTATGGTAGATACATGAAAGTAAAGATGAGTCACTTAATAACACATCTGTGAACTACAAAAAAAAGCACCAAAATATGATAAAATGATAAAAAAATCATGTCACCTGCAGAAGGACATTAAAGATAAACTTTAGTACTGGTAATGCGATTGCATTGTGAAAGAAAAGGTGTGGAAAGGATCAGAAACAGTTGATCATGTAGCATGTAAGTATTGGTGTGCACTGCAAGGTTCTGGAGTCATCAAAATCATAATAAATTTGACCGAGTCTTGGTAAAGTAACACAGAAAGCTATATATGGAACAACACACATGGTGTCGGGGCTAGTACTACCTTGATTTCCTTGTCTTTCTATGCTCATTACTCAGCCAGTATACATTTTCTTCCAAAATTGTTTGGCACATGTCATTTATTTGTAATCTTGAACATTCAGTGTAAGTTTCGTGTGATTCTGGGAGAATTAATTTTCTTTTTTTTACCAGAACTGGAGTTTATCTTTAACTCTATGTTTATGAGTTAACGCCCTTCTGGCTCCAAACAGACGATGTACAGATCTGCTGAAATATGTAAACCGTTATATTAAAAAAAAGCCAGCAGCAAATGAATACACCATTTACAATTCCTTTCAATCCAACCAGTAAAGGTACTTTACCTGTCTAGAAGTGCTTCATGCAACTTTCCCTTCTCCCTAGCGTTTGAGAGACCCGTCCTCTCTCCTTCATTGACGATCATCCTGTGATCCTGAAAACTCTGAAACTTCTTCCTGCAATCAAAATTGTTATTTTTAGAGTGATCAGATAGTTTTCGAAAGAAAAGTTTCATAATATCTTTGTTTCATGTAATAGATATAATTTGTTTCTTTATTTTGTTATTCCCTTAAAAAAAACATTTATATGACTTCAACCATGAACTTGTTCCGACTCATTTTTACTTCACCAGGGGGTGTTTCACAAAGATGCTAAGTTGAACTTATCTCTAAGTTGGACTTAAATATTATGGAGAGCCATTTGTAGCCTTATAATGAAATACATTCAAAAGCAAAATTTAAATATTTTAAACTTTTCATGAATTCCACATCAAGAACTTGAAATCTCCCAAGATAATAGAAAATATGAATGATTTGAATCGACATTTTATGCCTTTTAATGCTAACGGCTTTCCATAATTGTTAAGTTCAGCTTAGAGTTAAGTTCAACTTAGAATCTTTGTGAAACACCCCCCAGGAATGTTGAGCCAAATTATTTCAGATTCAGAAAATTGGCTTTGAACTTAAAGTAAACAATGGAGATGAGTGAAAACAATTAAATCAGAAAAGGATTATCCTCATACATTTTGCTCATTTTCCATTTTGAATTCATGCTACTGATTTAAAAAAGTCAAATCTAATGTCAAATTTCTATTTAAAGGATCTGACTTACACATAGCTGACCTCACATTCCCTGAGGTCACCTTTCCCTTCCTCAGGCAGGTCATCTTTTTTCTTCTTCACCAGAGGCTCATCACTTCTTATCTAGAGATGTAAACATAGCAACATTTGTAAATATGATATTACCCTAAGAAATATATATTTTTGTAGAACCACAAATGCCATTGTTTTCAAAAGTGATATGACATATGAAACAAAAACACACTTATCTCATGATGGATATAAACTGAAAAGCTAAAGACACCCTGCACTAACAATCTTCACTCCAAATCTAGTCCAAATCTATGTCTTGAGCTAACTGATAGATGTGATATGAGTGTGGTTCAAAATCAAAAGCTCATTGTTGATTTTCTTAGCTTAATTCTAATCAACTCAGCTTTATGCAACACATTCCAGCACTATTTCCTGTATGCACTATATGCCATTCATCTCGACAATAACAACTCCAATAAACTATATGTACATTCTATTTGTATTTATTTTGTATTAATTAACATTTATTTCCTTCTCAACGGTACAATATGAAACACAATGTATATATAAAATTATATGTATCAATGATTTCAACATAGAATATACAGTAAATAATTCAGATAACATTTATGTGCAATTGCTTCTTGCTATAAAGATGATTTGAAATATGAAAACATTATTTTTGGAAATTAAAATGTCACTTACCACAATCATCTCATCAGGTCCTGCCTTGGTACTTGTTGCCATCAGTTCACCTTCATCATTACAGGACACAAAGCAGTTGTTGTATGCCAGCATAGCAAGGTTACCCTTAATCACAAAATGCAGAGATAAACAATAATTACAATAAAATGCAGCAATCACCAAACATTCATGGATTCCACAACGATGTTCGATACTCAAAATACCAGCTTACAATATTACTTTGGTAAAGAGATATATTAGAAGTATACTAAATACCCAAACTGCACTATAAATAGAGGGAAATGCTACTTATGAATACATAAACATGCTAACATTTGCTGCATATGAACTCCATGCATGCTTCAATAATGTTTCCCCTAGATGGTTTTTGATTTGTCAACCATTTGAATATGTAGTTTGGGGAATAACTGTATGTCTTGTTATAAATGCACAATTTTGTTGTTGTTGATGCTTAGTCCCATCCCAGGGAATAGTTCTTTGTTTTTAACAATTTATATTTAGGTCCCTTCTTTTCAATACCACCAAATTAGGACTTAAATCCTGTCTGCACTAGTTTGGCCAGGGGGGATAAGACCTCCCTACAAGGTCGCTGACAGGTGGTTATCTCATCAAATCAGCTCACAATTAACATAAGAGAAAGGGGATCATGGAGGACCAACAGGCAACAATTAGGCATTGTTTGCTATATAGAGGGCGCAAGTAGCTATAAGTACTGCAGTGGGGCTTTAAAAAAGCAATAATTATACTTACATCTTGAAAAACTGGTTCAAAGAGTTCCCTTGGTCCCATGGCATCCGACCTGCCGACCACTCTCTTCTTATCATCCACACCGAGGAACTTGCCATAGCCGCTCTTGAAGGCTATCTTAGTATCGGACATTGGGATTGCAGTAATCTGCTCTGGGGGTGCTGGGCCTTCAACAGCTGTTTGTGAGGAGTGAAAGGAAACAGATAATCAATGAAATGGAAACAAAATGTGAATTTCAATTTCAATTCAGTTCAATAATGATATTACCATGCTTTCAGGAAATGGATTGTTTTGATTGTACCGTCACAAATCTGTACAGCTCTCATATAGAATAAAGGCTGTGTACAGCACAAGGTCACAGACTCACAGTGATATTGAAATACAGTGCTCCGCGTTCATCTTTTGAATGTTGACAGATTTCTGAAGAGCCATCCCAAGAAACCAACGCAATATTTAATATGGGAGTAGCCAGTTTTTTTAGCTGTTTATATTTGTGGACACTACAATCACTACATTTTAGAGGAATTTTAAAAGCCTTTCAAAATGAGGGTATGTTGCTGTTTCACAACTAACAATTGAATTTGTTTGTAAACTGCATGGTTGCCAGTCAATCATTTGTCATTCAAATCACTTGGATTGGGATAGTCTGAAAGAGATACAGAAATATGAGAGCTCTAAAGTCTAAACAAATGCACTATATGCTGCGTAGACTGAGAGATTATACCAGGCCACTAGGACACCACTAGCACAAACACTAAATGGCATCCCTGTTGCATGAATCAAAGCTGTATGAAAAGAGAATATTGAATCAAATCATAAATATATCAGTTGTGCGTTTTATATGTTGAAGAACTACCCATCAAATAATTAAAAGGTTAAATTTTAAAAATTACATTTGTTTCTTTTCATTTGGCAGTAACATCTCAAACTCACACTTACCGGTTTTGTGAGGAGCTCCTAATGTGAAGAGACCATTGTCCATTGAAAAGAGAAATGTCTTTGGACCCATTTCTATTGCAATATTTCCCTTGATGTTTCTAAATTCATTAACTGCCCACCAGCCACCTATAAACAAAATCAATAATAGAATATCAAGATGAAAGAGGTAAAAAAGGACACAATAAAGATGAATTGTACAAACTTGAAAAACAAAAATGATACAGGGATGACTTTATTATTTTAACCAATAACCAGTGACATGTATAATGTAATTGTAAAGCAAAATAGTACAAGACTGATTAGAATAATGTAAAACCTTAAACAGCATACAGCACTATCTTCTGAGGGAACAGATCAATCTGTCCAAAAGAATATGAACTTGTGAATAATTAAACATACAATTGTACATACAATATTCAATTTCATTTTTGAAGAGGGCATTTATGATGAGCTTCCAAAGTGCTTTGGAAATATTACCCTGCCTTTCTGCTTTTTGACACATTGGATAACAAGAATGAATTATAAAAAGTATACATTTTCCTATTACACGCTTTTTTATTTTTTTACTTCATAAATTAGAAGAATTCATTTACCATGTTCCTCTGCATCTTTTGTTTTCTCGCTACTAGCTTGTCCTCCCTCTTCATGTTCTCTCTTTCGCTTCTTCTTGTGCTTCTTTGCACTTCTGGAGATAGGATGAATTATAATTGAGAAATCAATCACAGACATAGATATGACTACGAGATAAAAAGTCATAATTGAATGTGAGTTCTGAATTGAAAAAGTAGTAGGGTCTATACTAATGATTAGATCCAAGTTAGAATTAAATATTAGATGGACATGACTAGATTGACTAAACTCTACTACTTTTTACTACATCTACATGATCTAGACAAACGTTTTTTTTTGATGGTGATGTACATATACTTGGTCGGTCCTAAGATGCAAATAATCAAATATGATTATTTAACGTCAGTAAAAACGCAATCACACACAGAGTAGTAGGTAGTACATGTAGTATTGGTACGGCAGTAGGTCCATGTCTGATAAACTTTGATTCAAATTGTTGACAATGTGAACACACACGCGCGCCCGCACCCCACCGTTGGTATGTTATGCAATTTTATTGTGCTGCATTTTGCCGAGATGCTGAATCCTGTGAGAAAGTCTAGACCCTATATATATTATATCATAAGTCTTTGTTTTTTAGGAAAAATACTCTGAAAAAGATAAGAAAATTGACACGTAAACATGTAACAAACATATCGACTTTTAAATCATGACCTTTATTTGGACATTTGATGAATATTTACTTCATTTTGGGTAGGGTCTATGTTTTAATAGGCTATCTCCAGCACACCGACTTACGGGTCGAAGTTTGGATAGACTTCTGAACTAGCGCCCATGATTTACATGACAATTGTGAAACTGTTTGCCGTTAATTGTTAGTAATTTGTGTCAAAACCAGGACGAAGCGCATAACTTCCGAATTTGGAAGTGCTATGATTACCGGCAATCTCCCAATAATAGACTTCCGAATTCGATAGTCTTCCAAAGCGCGAGCGCGAAGTACGACAAGACTACGATTTGGTCAGAATCAGCGCCGCTGACCCTCGCCAGCGCAGCGGCCCGAACGAGAACGGAGCTCCGCTGCAGCTGCAGCGGCAAAAATCAAATGACTTACGATTTGCGATCAGAGCTTCCCTTTAATTTAAGCTTTCCAACTTTTACACATGTGTACTCTGACATCGTTTAATCACAGATTTGCTGCCTTTTCGCTGGATTAAACTTAAACTTTAAAGTTTAATGGTAATTTCGTTTGTGAAAATAGAAGCTTCCTTTGTTGTCCGTGCAAGTATGTTATGGTGATAAACAGAGACAAATAACAATAGGAAACAGGCGCGTACGCAGGGGGGGGGGGGGGGGGGGGGGGGGTGTTTGGGGGTTAACCCCCCCCCCCCCCATTTGGCATTTTTTTATGTGTGTATTTTTCAGAAAACCCCCCTAAAACCCCCTTTGTTTTGTTTAACCCCCCCCCCCCCCTTGAAAAAATCCTGCGTACGCCCCTGATAGGAAATCGCGGCAGTATGTAACTATCATCAACTAATTTGAAACAACTTGTTATGCATAGTTTGATTTCCTAGCCTCACAATTACGAGCTGACAGGAGTAAAGTTATATAGGTTCCTCATGCCTGGTAGGATCCGATTATCTTGTTTCATAAGAAATAAAAGATCATCAGCAACCCGCAGGGCCTAATTAGCTAGCCCCACATTCAAAATATAGTTGAGGAGATAGAAAGAAAAAAACACATTATAATTAGCAAACAATTTAAAAACAAATTGACAACTGATTGTTGACGTTAGAATTTAGATGCTTGAATGGCTTAAATGCAAGAGATTCCAAATAAAGCATAAATGTTTGTTTAAACTTATAATTTGGATAGTCACATTCACAATATTCAGGGATCGATCGATGTATATCATTATTCAAAGCAATGATAGCCTATTGTACAATTTAGACATAAATTACCCGTCTGGTACGATTTAAAAAAAAAAACAACAACTGACATTTGACAGCCTTCTGCGGCCATCTGTATTGACGGCCATTGGAGCTGGCCAGTTTGTGCTCCACCAACACTCTTGCACTCCGTGAGAAATCCTTGATAGGCCTAAAACCTAGCTGGTTCCTATAGTCCTTACAAATATTTAGTGTATGTAATAAAAATGTTCCCCAGGCCTACCTCGATCCCCTTCCAAAATAACCCATTAACAGTACTCTTAAGAAAAAATAATGTGAAAATGAGTCTACCCCTGAATGGGATTCCCTATATGATAGAGTCTGTCGACTTGCCGGGGCCCCAACGGACTCATTTTTTTTTTTTTTATGGTCAGTTTTTATTCTTTTCTCTTTTGAAACAAATTATAATCATAGTACAAATTACAATCATCATATGTAACGCTCACTGCAAATGTAATGACATTATAAATCAGTATAAATTTTTGTCTTACAAACGGCTTCAAAGGAAACTTACATAGTTAGTTCCTATACATCATATTCGACACAAAAATTCATATTTTCAAAGAAAACATATGCAGTTGTATAATCCAAAAAATTTTGTTTTAACAATGTAGCAACTTATACTTCTTTTATACTGTTGTCCTGAGAGAAAAGTTTTCTCTTTTTGTTAACCCTACCCGACCTCTCCCGTATCCCCCTCCCCCGCCCCCCCCCCCCCCCCCCCCCCCCCCCTCAACCGGTGGACGACTGGCTCTGGGTTCCAATTGTTTGTCTAATACTCAGGTTTTCCCATTTAGAAAAATGAATAGTGAGAGTTCCCCTCATTGTTGCCAATTTCCTTTCTTCTACTTTATCCCCTACTATACTATTCTTTATTTCATTAAAAGAGGGTGGTTTTTTAAGTTCTCTATTTCTATGGAACACACTGGTCAAAATCCTCTTTGATTTTAATCCAAAAGTAAATTCATTCTGACTAGGATATTGCTTTTGCTGTATGTTACTGATTTTAATTTTACTCTTTTATCCAAATTCAGGTTAACGGCCAGCCCTGGTATGCCGTCATCCATCCCAACGCCTTTGAAAAGCAGCAATCCTTGACGAGGGGGGGGGGGGGGGCATTGATGACATCTTCCACGCGCTCTATGAGGATTCCAAGACAAGATGCATTCATAGCAGCGTACAAAACAGATGGATGTTAAAAGCTCTTGCTCGCACGCAGAAGCCATCAACATTGAAGAGAAAAATCCAGCAGCTACTGCTATGCATGGACCACGCACCTACTTTGAAACTGTCAAAGAGTTTTATGCAGCAATCTGCATATATCTGATGCAATGGATGTTGATAGTGATGAGAAGGTGGATGAAGCAACAGTTGTCATGTATCATGTATGATGAATGAAACTATAAAGAGGCATGTTAATTGAAATCGATTGACAAAGTTGATAAACGTATCACTAAAATAGTTCTGGAATGCATCAGAGTACAGATCCTTCCAGATTAATAATTCCATTTGGAATGGTATTTTACTATTTTTGTTGTTGGTAGTTTAAAGCTTTCAAATTATGATGTGAATCTGCCAAATATTCATGGCCGTAAGATAAAACGGTATACGTTTTGAGATTGAAATTAAATGGCGTACTAATCACCTCCTGCAAGTACAGGCTAGGTATCAAAAGAAACAGTTACACCGTTGGTTTTAGGTACAATGTTAGGATTGATTATGGTCGCATTGATTACTTTTTGAAATGTTTTACAGAATTTTCTAATGAGGTATTTTGTATAAACAATCATTGTGTTTGCAAAACAGCATCCCAGCTAACACATAACGTTATCATAACATTTTCAAAAGGTCTTGAGAATGTCTTAAAGAGAACATTTCTTTAAAATGTCATTATAACATTTATAAAACATTATTGCTATTATGTTAAACATTATAAAAACATTTTTTTAATGTACCAATTCCGATGATTTTCGGGACATGTTTTAAAAACATCTTTTGAACATTATTGTAGAATGTTTAAAAAAGATCTTACAAACGGTCCACATGAAATGTTTTTATAATATCATAACAACGTTTTGAAGGAAGCAAAGAAACGTTTTCAGAACATTTTTTAAATGTTATAGATATGATATAACAAAAACATTTTAAAAATGTTTTAAAAATATTGTAATCCTTACATTTAGACGTTGTACAAATGTCACCAAAAACATTTCAAAAATGTTTTTAACAAAACAATTAAAATAACATTTTTTGAATGTTTTTCAAAATGTTTAAAAAACATCTTACAAACAGTCCACATGTAATGTTTTCGTGATATCATAATAATGTTTTCAAAAAAGAAGAGAAACGTTTTTACAACATCTTTTAAATGTAATTGATATGATATAAAAAGAACATTTTAAAAATGTTGTTAAAATGTTGTAATCCTTACATTCAGACGTTGTACAAATGTCACAAAAAACATTTCAAAAACGTTATAAACTAAACAATTAAAATAACATTTTTTTAATGTTTTTCAAAATGTTTAAAAAAGATCTTACAAACGGTCTACATGAAATGTTTTCTTTATATCATAGAAATGTTTTCAAAGAAGAAAAGAAACGTTTTTCTAACATCTTTTAAATGTTATAGATATGATATAACAAAAACATTTTAAAAATGTTTTAAAAATATTGTAATCCTTACATTTAGACGTTGTACAAATGTCACAAAAAAACATTTCAAAAATGTTTTTAACAAAACAATTAAAATAACATTTTTTGAATGTTTTTCAAAATGTTTAAAAAACATCTTACAAACAGTCCACACGTAATGTTTTCGTGATATCATAATAATGTTTTAAAAAAAGAAGATAAACGTTTTTAAAACATCTTTTAAATGTAATTGATATGATATAAAAAGAACATTTTAAAAATGTTGTTAAAATGTTGTAATCCTTACATTCAGACGTTGTACAAATGTCACAAAAAACATTTCAAAAACGTTATAAACTAAACAATTAAAATAACATTTTTTTAATGTTTTTCAAAATGTTTAAAAAAGATGTTACAAACGGTCCACATGAAATGTTTTCTTCATATCATAGAAATGTTTTCAAAGAAGAAAAGAAACGTTTTTCTAACATCTTTTAAATGTTATAGATATGATATAACAAAAACATTTTGAGAATGTTATTAAAATATTGTAATCATTACATTTAGACGTTGTACAAATGTCACAAAAAAACATTTCAAAAATGTTTTTAACAAAACAATTAAAATAACATTTTTTGAATGTTTTTCAAAATGTTTAAAAAACATCTTACAAACAGTCCACATGTAATGTTTTCGTGATATCATAATAATGTTTTAAAAAAAGAAGAGAAACGTTTTTACAACATCTTTTAAATGTAATTGATATGATATAAAAAGAACATTTTAAAAATGTTGTTAAAATGTTGTAATCCTTACATTCAGACGTTGTACAAATGTCACAAAAAACATTTCAAAAAACGTTATAAGCTAAACAATTAAAATAACATTTTTTTAATGTTTTTCAAAATGTTTAAAAAAGATCTTACAAACGGTCCACATGAAATGTTTTCTTTATATCATAGAAATGTTTTCAAAGAAGAAAAGAAACGTTTTTCTAACATCTTTAGAATGTCATTGATATGATATAAGCAGAACATTTTGGGAATGTTATTAAAATGTTGTAATCCTTACATTTAGACGTTGTACAAATGTCACAAAAAAACATTTCAAAAACGTTATAAACTAAACAATTAAAATAACATTTTTTACTTTTTGAAATGTTTTACAGAATTTTCTAATGAGGTATTTTGTATAAACAATCATTGTGTTTGCAAAACAGCATATACTACCATGCTTTTATTTCCAAATTTGCCCTTAGCAATACAGTCCTTCTACTGATCATTTTACTGGTGCAAGTAATCCTAATATTTCATTGGTAAAGAAAGAGATAAGAAACCTGTGTCATCAATATATTGAATATATCAGGTATGCGTGTGGATGGATGTCGAGTTAAATGATGCATTTGTTGCACACTTTCACCACTATATTTGAAAAGGATTAAACGTATTCAGTCTGGAGGGACGTTTGCCGTGAAGCATATATACTCTCAACAGTCACTGTTATGAATTTGTTAGGTAACTTTATTTCAAATTGCTAGCAGCATAGTGAAGGCTCGTCAATAGTTCTGCTTCTGTAATTCTGTTGAGTGTTGACACTGCAGCCTCTTCTACCGTACCATCACTTTTTGGCAGACTGCCCTTCTTTTTTTACACAATAAATGTCAACTGGCATGTTATTTTAAAACAAAAATGAGAGTAATGTTAAGAGAGTTTTCTATTACCTTTTAGCCTGGTGAAAGAAAAGTTATGTGATTATCATATGTTTTCCATGTTAGTGATGTCACATAATTATTAATGATTCAATGTTGTATATATACTCACATTTTTAGTAAACATTGTGAATTGGTGCTTGCATAATGTACATTAATTGATATTTTGAAAATTCATATTATTACATTTAAGGATGACTAGGGCTGGCTGTATTCATAGTCGCTTATATTATAGTGGCCATGATTTTTTTTTTTAAAGGTTCTTATATCTCTATTCTAAGTTCTTGCTCATTTTTATGTATAACGATGCCTTGGCAGAGAGTACTGTGCTTCCACTACTGTGCAGTGTTTACTTTATTGTATACTGATAGACCAATGAGCAAATAAAAGATAATAATTGACAATAATTGACAAGAATACATATTTTCATTAATTTTGGGAATGGTTTCTGGTCCTGGAAAAAACGGCTCCCTGTTCTCTAAAAAAATAAGGACCGAGAGCCTTGTCTTACAGAAAGGCTCAGACATTTGTAACAAATATGTTCTTCTCCACCGCCTGTGAAACATGTCCAGATACTTCACTAACTGAGCTACAAGTTGTTTTGATATCAGAAATAAACTTGAAGACCAAAAAATAGTATAAAATACACTTGTTCTGCTTTAAGTTAAAAAAATAGCAGGAAAATAGTCATTAACTTTTGAAAACGAAAAAATAGGTTAACATGTTAAGTGCAAAAAATAGCAAGAAAATAGTGATTAACTTTTAAAGACGATATCATAGGTCAAATTTGTTCTGCTTTAAGTGCAAAAAATAGCAGGAAAATAGTGATTACATTTTGAAAACGAAAAAATACGTTAACATGTTAAGTGCAAAAAATAGCAGGAAAATAGTGATTACATTTGAAAGCGAAAAAATACGTTAACATGTAAGTGCAAAAAATAGCAAGAAAATAGTGATTAACTTTTAAAAACGAAAAAATATGTTAACATGTTAAGTGTAAAAAATAGCAGTAAAATAGTGATTAAAGTCACAGAGTAGTCGGCTCTCATGGGGAATTCGACACCGTTCGGGTGTTTACCCAATAACAGGTGTTGTCAATCACCAGGGTTAGCCTTGAGTTTTATGACCATTGGACCTTATGTAATGCTTTGTTTTGCCCGAAGACTCTCGAGCTCTCTGAGAGATTAGGGGGTAATTCTTGACTGGACTATGGGTTTGCTGTGTGCAAATTTGTACCCCCATTAATGGTATTTCCACCAAGTCTGGTGTCAGCGAATTATGGCCTTCTGCACATGGAAACTGGCGATCCACTCCCTTTAACTTTTAAAAGACCAAAAAATAGTACAAAAATAGGTTCACATGTTATGATAAGTGCAAAAAATAGCAGGAAAATAGTCAAAACATCTAAAAGAAGAAAAAATAGTTTTAAAATAGTGCATAAAAAAGAGAAACAATTGGGGAAAATAGTGAAAAAATAGAAATAGCTAAAAAATATTTTATTTTTCCACTATTTTTTAATGAAACTAGTCAAAAAATAGCCACCTCGTTGGGGAAAATGGAAAAAATATACAAAAAATAGTGTAGTTTTTTGACTATTTTTTAAGAAAATAGCCAAAAACTACATCAAGAAATCAAGAAATAGTGAAAAAATATATGAAAAATAGTGAAAAAATATATTTTTCTGCTGGTCAAAATGACTGGGGTATAAATCAGATATTTAACAAGAATTAAAACATGATTCATTAATTGATATTTTCCTTTGTTTCTCTCCTCTTTCCCATACAGAATTTCCTCCAAACTACAGTTATGTATTTCAAAGTCTAAAAATCTCGTGCACATTCCCCACACTGATTGTGCAAATTCACAAATATAGAATAAATGTTTATATGTTTCTTCATCTTTTTCGCAAAATGAGCATAACTTAGTCGAGACAAGACCAAAACGGAAGAGGTGATGGTTTGTATATAATACTCATGCTCACAATCATCGATCTAAAGGTAGTTGCCAGAAAAGAGTTTTTAATGCAATATATAGGTCTACATGCATGTATATCTTTGTTGGTTTGTCTGTTTATCTCTCAGAGGAGTCTGTAAGGCGGCCCGATGATCATTGGTTACACTTACACCCCATAACAATGCCAGTCAAATTTAATTATGAAGATATATATGATATACTACTCAATATCTGGCATAGCTGAAATAGTGTCATTGATCTCAAAGGTTTAATGATGTAGAATCTAAATGGTATCTTTTCACATTCATGATTCAGTCACTGACCCACAGTCTACAGGTTAAATGTGTGAAAGTTTTTTCATAGGTACCATACTATAAAACCTTGAGCAAATTTGGGCTGCTAGATTCAAGAATTTCAACGTGATTTTTTTTCTCCAAAAAGAAGACATCATATTTTGGTAATAAATGACGGTATTTCACGACGAAGTGGAAATAGAAGACTTTGAATATGACGAAGAAACGGAAATATATCACTATCCTTGTCCGTGTGGTGACAGATTTGAGATAACGAAGGTAAACGAAGGCTTGATTTTTTTGTTCGGTCCCATATGCTCTATTTGGCGATGTATTTTTTAAAACTATCAATCATGAAAGACATGAATCGTGCTTAAATAGTTCGCATGGATGCATGGACATGAATGTTACATGAAATATACCGAAATGTCATGTCATCTAGTTTTTCCAACTTTCACTTCAGTTATGTGTTGAGTGGGATTATCTATTTTAATAACACAATTCATCATCATGTGATTAATAATTAATCCCCAATCTGAATCTAATTTTGGCAAATAATTCTGAATTCGGACGTGCACGTCGGTAGATTCATCATTCTACTGCCGCATACGGAATATCCATGTACTTTTCAGGTTCAATTTTTCTGAAACTTGTCCTTGGTCTTTACTTTTCCAGACTTCTCAGGCTAGTCGCTAGACTTGTTTTGTTTTTATTTTTTACAGAAAATATGAAAAGAAAAATTAGTTTCATACTTTCATGTAGGCCTAGATCTAACTTCGTAATTGCAGATGTTTGTCATGATAATGAATATGTATCAGATTATGCAAATGTGACACCTGTGACCTCAGGAGGTCAGATCGCATGTGCGCAATGTATATGCGATACGCGAGACTTGATACCCAGTGCGGGGAATAAACACCAGACTATGGTTATGGAATTCAACTACTTTGTTAGTTTGTTTGCACTTAATATGTGACATTGGCGACGAGGATTAATGTTTCTTGGATGTTGAATCTGTGGCTACGAGCTGGAAAAGTTTCAACATGGCATTCGCTGGAGCGGAATTGTTAGCGCTTCGAGGAGTTCCACACTTCGATCCGACGGGTGGTGCAAGTATTGTCAGCGGCAAGTGGAAAGCTTGGCTTGAAGAGTTCGAAGCCTACGCCGATAGTCGTGGCCTGTTTCTGGACGGATGTACGCCGGCCCAGGAGGCGCAACGGAGGGCACTGCTACTGTATACTGCGGGGCCCGTGGTACGGGAGACTTTCAAAACACTTCCAAACAAAGGGGAGAGGAATGAGTATCAAAAAGCCACAGATGCCCTAAATGCTCATTATGTTGTGAAACCTAATGCTACGTTTCAAAGACATTTGTTCAGGAAAACCAAGCAGGAAGATGGTGAAACGGTTGCCCAATTTGTTACCAAATTACGACAGGTTGCTATCGGATGCAATTTCGTAGCTGGGGATGTAGAAAACCAAATTCTTGACCAAGTAGTCCAGTACTGCAGAGCTGATAAACTTCGCAGGAGAATGCTGGAGAAAGGAGGTGAGCTCAAGTTAAATGATGCATTGTCCATGGCTGCTGCTCTAGAAGCTGTTGAAGGTCAATTTAACTCCATGTCATTGAGAGAGAGAGAAAGGCCTAGAGCTGGTGGGCAAGTTCAAGTGAATCAAGTTTCATATGAGAATGACAGAAAAAAGAATTTGGAATGCTACAGATGTGGGAACAAAGGACATTTTGGGAAGGATGCATCATGTCCAGCCAAAGGAAAGATCTGTCGGAAATGTGGAGGCCAAAACCACTTTGCGACGATGTGCAAAAGTAAGGCCAAGAGCACAAGTGAGGCGAGAGGAAAATTCAGAGATGGGAAGTCCAGAGATGGAAAGAAGTATAAGAATAGAGTTCGCCAAGTGGAAGGTGAACCCGGAAATGATAGTGATGATGACAACAGCCGTGGGCGTGATCAGAGGTACTATCAATTTGCAGTGAATGATGGTGATCACGAGAAAGTCCCGATAATCATTGGAGGTGTAACAGTCCCAGTGATAGTAGATTCGGGAAGTGATTGCAATGTAATAGATCAGATATTATGGGAGAAACTGAAGAAGGACAAAATCATCTGCAAATCTACTAAGAGTACCAAGAGGCTGTATCCATACACATCACAGATACCATTGACGACCGTTGGATGTTTTACAGCCACAGTAGAAGTGGACAAGATGAAGTCCACTGCAGAGTTTGTTGTCATCAAGGAAAAGGGAGAACCTTTACTAAGCAAGCGGACATCTAGAGAGCTGGGAGTGCTCCATGTGGGAGTTGTTAATGCTGTACAGAGTTATGCAGACCTAAAGCATGAATTTGAAGCAGTCTTCAAAGGAGTAGGGAAGTTGAAGGGCCGACAAGTGCGGTTAGCAGTGGATGAAACGGTGAAGCCAGTAGCCCAACCTGTGCGAAGGACCCCGTTTGGACTGAGAAAGAAGGTCGAGATGAAGATCGCGGAATTGATCGATCTTGACATCATTGAGCCAGTTGAACGCTCCACGCCATGGGTAAGCCCAGTTGTCATTGTTCCCAAGCGAAATGACGAAATTAGACTTTGTATCGATATGCGGAGAGTGAACGAAGCAATCGTAAGAGAACGTCACCCCATTCCCACTATTGAGGAAGTCCTACAGGAGTTGTCAATTAGCAAGGTCTTTTCGAAAATAGACCTGAAGTGGGGGTACCACCAACTGGAGTTACATCCGGAGTCGAGAGAGGTGACAACCTTTGTCACTCATTGTGGGTTGTTCCGCTATAAGAGACTGTTGTTCGGAATCAATGCTGCTCCAGAGATTTATCAATATGAGATACACAGGGTGATAGCTGGTATAGAAGGAGCTGCAAACATATCAGATGATATCATTGTGCATGCATCGACCCAGAAAGAGCATGACAAGAGGTTGAAGCAGGTGCTTGGCAGACTGCGGGACGCAGGACTTACTGCAAATGCAGAAAAGTGTAAGTTTGGTGTCTCTGAGTTGGACTTCATGGGGCACAGACTGACTAGCGAGGGACTCAACCCAGGATTGGCCAAGGTGAAAGCAATCGCAGAGGCCCGTGAACCCCAGAATGCAACTGAGATGAGAAGTTTCTTGGGGCTAGTCAACTACTGCGCCAAGTTCATTCCGAACTTTGCTACATTGGCAGATCCACTGAGAAAGCTGACCAGAAAGGACACGCCATTTCAATTTGGTCATGAACAACGACAAGCGTTTAAGGCGCTGAAGGAAAGCTTAATGAGTGCAGAGACCCTGGGCTACTATGATCTAAATGCACCGACAAAGGTCATAGCGGATGCCAGTCCAGTTGGCTTAGGAGCAGTGCTGGTGCAGGTGCATGCTGATGGCCCGAGGATAGTAGCGTATGCCAGCCGCTCGTTAAGTAACGTTGAAAGGAGATATTCTCAGACGGAGAAAGAAGCCCTTGGACTTGTGTGGGCTTGTGAGAGATTCCATGCGTACCTGTATGGAATAGAGTTTGATCTAGTCACTGATCACAAACCGCTTGAAGTCATTTATTCACCGAGATCTAAGCCATGTGCGAGAATAGAGCGGTGGGTTCTGAGGCTTCAACAGTACAAGTACAGGGTAGTCCACATCGCAGGAAAGTCCAACATAGCAGATCCATTGTCAAGATTGCTGAAGGATGATCAACCGAGAGAAACTTCTGTGTTGGAAACAGAAGCAGAGAGCTTTGTGCGTTTTGTGGCAGTCCAGTCAACGCCAGGTGCGGTGACAACGAAGGAAGTCGAAAGAGAATCTGAACATGATCCTGAACTCGAAGTTATCAGAGAGTGTATTCACAGTGGACAATGGAATGATTGTCCATACAAAGCATACATTCCCATCAAAGATGAACTCTGTATAATTGGTCAGTGTGTGCTGAGAGGTAGCAGATTGGTGATTCCACAGGCACAGAGGCCAAAGATGGTGTCATTAGCTCACGAAGGACACCTGGGCATTGTTGGCACCAAACAGAATTTGAGAACCAAGGTATGGTGGCCAGGATGTGAGAAAGATGCAGAGAAATTCGTCAAGACTTGTCATGGTTGCCAAATCACAAGCAGGGGTAATCCACCAGAACCAATTCGAAGTACTATGTTGCCGACAGGACCGTGGGTGGATGTAGCTGTTGATTTCCTAGGACCACTTCCGACAGGAGAATCTATACTTGTGGTAGTTGATTATTATAGCAGATACTACGAGTATGCAATCATGAAATCAACCACTGCAGAGAAGACAGTCAAAGCCCTGGCTGAAATCTTTGGCAGACATGGGTTACCTGTGACGTTATACTCAGACAATGGACCCCAGTTCATCGCAGAAGTTTTCGCAGAGTACATGAACATTACAGGAATTCACCACCATCGGGTGACTCCTAAATGGCCGCAAGCCAACGGCGAGGTCGAAAGACAGAACCAGAGTATAGTGAAAAGGCTTAGAATTGCACAGGCAGAAGGCAAAGATTGGAAAGAGGCCTTATTGACTTACGTCGCAGTCTACCGGGCTAGTAATCATTCGACAACGGGGAAAAGCCCGGCAGAAGTGTTGTTCGGGAGAAAGATTCGAACTAAACTACCACAAATCCAGGACATTAGTGAGGATCAGGAACTGAGAGACAGAGACCTCCAAATGAAAAGTGGTGCAAAACACTATGCAGATCTGAAGAGGGGAGCTGTACATTCTGACATAGTGCCAGGAGATAAGGTGATAGTAAGACGTGATGAAAGGAGGAAACTAGACACGCCATACTTTAACCAGCCATACACAGTGACAGCAAGAACAGGAAGTATGGTAACTGTTCAGTCTCCTGAAGGAGTCCTGTACAAAAGGAATGTATCAAGTGTAAAAAGATACATGTCCCGAGACACTCATAACGAAGCTGCCAATCCAGAGAGGACAGACGGCAATCCTGATGCGGTGACCGGTGTTCCTGAAGGGTCGGACGGCAATCCTGAGGCGGTGACCAGTACTCCTGAGGCGGTGACCAGAGGTCCAGACTTAGAGGCAGCAAGCAACACATCAGGCGGTGACCAGACACATCAAGATGGTGACACGCAGGCAGAGACAACAAACACCAACGTTCCTATGGCAGCTAGTAGACCACAACGCCAGAGAAGATTCCCTAAGCGATATGATGATTTTGTGTGATTCCAGATCAATATGGTGGGGATGAGCTCTTTGTAAAATAGCGACAGTGATATCTGAAACTACATGTGCCAAGGAGAAATGTTTGGAAATCATTGGTTGATGCCAAGTTGTGATTTAAAGGGTGTACGCCTTGCGCTGCCCATATTTGTGAAATCGACATGTTGGAGAAATCACCATGGAAACCAAGCGTACGAGGAAGTTGTGTTATGTGCTAAAATAATAAGTTCTGATATATATGTTTCAATATTACACATACATTAATCAATGTAAAAGGGTGTACGCCGAACGCTGCCCTTATTGTATGTGATAGGTGTTGCGAAAAACACAAGTTTGAGTTGGAGCATCGATCAGTTTTCAAAAATGGATTCAATCATCGAAGAGAGTATTTCCAGAAACGTCAGCTTCAGCTAGTCGTATGAACGCTTGGAGATAACGGATGATTTACACAAACTCAAAACTAGAACTCAAATAGTATCCAGTGAACAGTTGAACTTTTATTTGGACCACAGACTGGATGCATGAAAGATATTGCATGAAAAATATTATATTGCATGTTATGTTGTATGTTGTTCAACAAAGTTGTTTGGAAGATAAAACATTTGGGAAAAGTTTATCGACCAGATAAATTTGTTGTTAGAAATAGTTTTGTTGAAGTTGTTCTAAAAAAAAAAATAAAAAAAAAGGAAAACAAAGAAAAAGAAACAAAAGCAAATGCACCAAAGCATGTTTATTTCAGTAATTGACATATGGCTGAAACACAAGAACAAAAGAGAGATTACAAGAATTTTCAGTGAAACTATAGTAGAAAAATTGACCAGGATAAAGTTTCATTCTGGCAAAGGAGGGATGTCATGATAATGAATATGTATCAGATTATGCAAATGTGACACCTGTGACCTCAGGAGGTCAGATCGCATGTGCGCAATGTATATGCGATACGCGAGACTTGATACCCAGTGCGGGGAATAAACACCAGACTATGGTTATGGAATTCAACTACTTTGTTAGTTTGTTTGCACTTAATATGTGACAATGTTAATATTTTTTTTAATGCAGATATTATTATGTTATTACAATAGACATTTTTCCTTCTCTTCCTTCCTCTCTATAGGAAGCTCTTAGTGATGGGGAAGAAGTTGCAACATGTCCAAGCTGTTCGTTGATTCTAAAGGTCATTTATGACTTGGTAAGTATTCCAGAGAGTATGCCTGCTGTAGGCCCTGATAAATATAAAAACAAGACAGACTCAACACACAAACACACACACAAAAAAAAAAAATCCCCCAATAACAACAACAAAAACAAAGACAACAACAAGATCAACATCAGCAACCAACAACAACAACAAAATTCTTCAAGTGTAGGCATTCATATACATTCATACATTGTACAGGTGTAATTAAAAAAAATTGTGATCTCTGTTATTAAGTCTGTTTGTTAAAGTCTTCAGATTTTATTAACACTATACATTGCAGGGAATAATTTTCCTCAAATTTTTTGATTAGCAATTTCAGCCGATGGATAAATATTTCAAATGAAATTCTGTACATTTCTATGGAAGAAAACTGCTACACAAAAGATATTTTGTATAGCAGTCATGCAAAAATGCATAGCAAATTGCGATGTGATACCAGGAAAATTATTCCCTGCATTGCCTTTATTTAATCAAGTTTCATGTATATAAGCACATTAAAAAAAATATTGTTGATTGAAGTCATTGAACCCCCTCCCCCCCCCCCCCAAAAAAAAATAAATAAATAAATAAAAAAAAATCAATAAATACAAAAATAAAAAAAATCAAATGTTCATACCGGTACATGGAACCACCAGCTAGGAAAACAAATATTTCATAATGGTTATTTTTTCTGGCTTTGAATTTGTTTGTTCTTTAAGACTTAACAATCCATTACTTTTGGGTAATAAATATTGGGGTTCTTACCACTTCTCAAGTATACTTTATATAGACTCCAAGGGCCCATTCCTAGAAACCGTCATAAGTCTAACTTCTTGACTACCCCATTGAAACACGTGTTAATTCTATAACACATGTTTCAATGGGATAGTCAAGAAGTTAGACTTATGACGGTTTCTAGGAACGGGCCCCAAGTGAATCTCTAATTAAGTCCATGCTATTTTTAACAAAGAGTAATATGTATATATTTTCACATCTTTATAGGAGGACTTCATGGAGGGAGAAGAAGTAGCTGCACCATCAAAGACAGAATTTGAAAAGGTTTGACCCAGAAATGTGTCTTCTACAATCTACAAAAACATCATGGATCGAGATGACCACTATCTGTGATGGTGTATGTCACTTAGCTAACCGAAAGGTCCGACTAGGAAAGTATGAGAGAGTGTCAAGTGTCTGTGTGGGTGTATCTACTGATATTGAGCACTACTGAAGCCTCATTCAAACATACTCCTTATCCTGCTGTTGATGTGGCATAATCAAATGACATTTGCTCTGATAGATGTGTGTCGCAGATGTGTATATCATACCACATGCATGTAGAGCACAGTGTTTACATAGGGTCCTAGGTCGCACCAGCTATTTTGGGGGTATCAAGATTTGCATACATTTACTGCTACAATTTTTTATTGCAGCTCTTAAAGTTGCAATTAAGAGGCCACTTCATTTAAAGATTAGCATATACAAGGATTTGTTTATTAGAGATTATTCTCATGTGACCTAATCACCTAATATACAAATACAAGACTGTTCAAAGTCTTATAGGAGGAATTAGCGCACAAGTTTAGAATTGTCTGAAACATAGTTTATTTCATGCTTCCACTTTGTGTAAATTCTGCATTTTACAAAGTTGCTTGCTCTGACTCACTTTCATCCAAAACAAATGCAAGCTACCAAAACAAAATGCTGATACATCTGTATGTCTGTGTGACATATGGGATAGGAGTGAGGTGGAAATGCCACTCATGTTTCTGACAATTCCAATACTATTTGGTTTAATTTATGAATTAACTAAACTTTACTGTGATTCCACTCAAATCAATACTGTTAATATGATAACTTGTTCAACAACTTTGTAATAGACTTCAGGCAGGGTATAGTTTTGCATCTCATGAAACCATATGAAGTTTATAAGTAAAGTAAAGAGAGAGCAAATGTTTAATTGTGTTGGCCCAATGATGAAATTACCTGAAATTTTGTATTGAAAAGTCATCTTTTTTTTGTTATTGAAAATATGAATATTGTATCCACAGATCTATTCAAAACAAATTCCGTGCTCAATTTCTAAGAAAGAATAATTCTATGAACAGCTTTTTATAGCCCACTGATTCATGTCTTGAAGACATTAAAACTTACACTACTATACATTAATGTTGTCTGAAAATATATAGAAAACATGGAGAAAAAAAATGGATATTGCAATTTAGTCATGCTTAGTTGCTTTATTAAGTGGATTTGTTGGATTTTATTAAGAAAGTCAGGAGAGAGCATTCATATAAGAGCTTAGTGCTATTTCATTCCAAAGTGCCTCACTTGTATATTATATAGCAATTTTCTTGAGTGTCATTTTTGTAATGCAGATGTGTGTGTGTAGAATGCATATTTGATGAATGTAGAACAACTTTGAATACCGGTACTGATGATTGTTAAGTTTGAATGTGACAAAATGAGAAGTAAATGTAGAGTAATATATTGTATTGACAAGACAGACTTCAGAATTAGGTACAGTCTAGTCAGAGAGGCAAGACAGAATGACAGAGCACACTCCATATAGTGAATAGAATAGATATTTAGCTTTTATCACTGTGCTATAAAAACAAAGTTTCCTGCTTTATGCATGTATTTAATGATCTTTACTTGTGTGAGATATTTATTATTGCAAGGGAATACATTGTTACATAATGTGCAATTTGAAGTTGTTTATACATGTACCTGTATACTGTAAAGTTATTATGTAAAGCATTATCATTATCTCCCTCCCTCCCTCCCTCACAGTTTTGAATCAATATAGGAGTTAAACAAAAAATAATCAAGACATGAAGAAGAGTGATGGGCTACATTTAAATGTTATTTGACATTGTAAGGTGTCTTTTTTCAAGACACATAGAGGTGAAGCAGTGAAAAGTCTTGAGCAATCTTTGTACAAAGAAAAAGAGATATTACCATCATGATTGGAATGTAATTTGTGATTTTCTGTAATATTATGTTCATGAAATGCTTCTATTTAAATTGTAGGTTGTGCTTCTAGTAAGACTAGCATCCTGTTTAAAATTTTCCTTGCAGGTTCTCTTTTTACACTTTTTACGACAACACCAACAAAAATATTGATCATTGTGAGCTCTTTACTTTGAGATATCAATTTCCGTTTATTAGTATTCTACATCGGCACTTAATATGTTCAAATCTCTTTGTATTTCATTTCTTTTGGCAATTTATTATAATTACATTTTTATCCTTATTCTTGTTTTCCCCCCTTCTATGCTGTGAATTGCACAAATATTAACAGGCGTATTTTATGAATTTTATTAAGAATGTATATAGAGAGACGATTGCCTTTTAAAATGGTATTGATTTTATACTTAGTCGCAGAAATTATTTCCAGTACTAGGTTCAATATGTATTGATTTTGAACTTCTTTTGAAGGTGTTTGATTTCCTTGTGAAGTGTCCATTTTTTTACCATAAAAAGTAGAGTATTTTTATTCTCCTTTATTTTTTTTAAACCGAAAATATCATCAAGGATTCCTTCGTTTTTTGGACACAATTTCGACCTTTGATTTTAACTGGAAATATCAGAAGTTCTTCCTAATGACCATACAAAAAGGAACATTGCATACTTTACATCAGTGTGTAACTCAATTGCCAACTGTTTGAAACTCATGATTGTAAAGCTTCCTTTCTGTACATGTAGTTTCCTCTTCTAATGTTAGAAAAGCCATAATTTAGACAAGGAAAATGTTATGTAAAATTTATAATAATTACGTCTGAATCGGTGTCAATAAAATCATATTCCATGACATTCATGAATGTATGAGCTTTTACATATCTTTAAAAGAGTCAATGAATTCTTGTGCGATGTGCTTTATATAGCTTTATAGTACAATTAGTATTATAGAATGAGAGAGAGAGAGGGGGGGAGAGAGAGAGAGAGAGAAAGAACAAGTAAGGGTTAATTTTGATGACCTGCATTTTAAATTGTCATCAAGAATTTGTTGTTGAGGGTAAACTGAATTCCAGAATATGTTAACAATTCTTGGGATAAAATTAATCTATTTCACTTCTATAGACATTACTACTGAATTCTCAAAATGACAAAAATAATAAGGGCATGACGGTTCATTATTTCTTATTGAAATTTATTTTCATTTCAGTAGATTCAAAATGCCCAATATAAAATAATTTTATTTCTTTCATGATTCAAAATTCTTACTTCACAAATGTTTCAAAAACACAACTCATTCATAAAACAATTTCGAAGATTGATGTGTTCCGAAGAAAAAAATAATTGAACAATACTATGTTTATTATACTAAAGATAATAAAGCATGAATTGAACAGAATATTGAAAACAATCACTTCATAACATTGAGGCTACAAAAAATGTCATTAAATGAAATATAATATAAGAAGAATATCTTCTATATGAAATGAATACTGAAGTTTCAAATACTTGTATGATAACATATATTTTGACAATCTAAATTAAGTGTACGTCACAAATATGTTTCATTGCGATTTACCTTTTATTTTGTATTGGAAACTTTTAAAGCACTGATTTTCAACACGTTAATTCCCATTTAATATTACTGGAATTTTGTTAGTTGTAGTTGATAGTGCTATCAGATTATATTGTTATCATTAGCAAGTCAAGCAAGAAATTTCTTCCTATGAAAACACATTTATTATGATGGGTCATGAAAGTCAGTATAGGGAATTGACAGGTGATCCTGTTAGACACTTCCGGTCATTCCAACCCAACTTTTAAACCAGTTAAAATTAGATACGTTGCGATTAAATATGGGAAGTCTATCTTTAAGACGAGCTGTAGGAAGATTGCTCTGTAGAGTCCCTGCGCCCTGAATGGGATGCATCAACATGAAGAATTATATTAAAATAAATCATTTGTATACTACTCTATATCGGAAGGGATTTATTTAAATGTGCCAGGGACTTGACAGGAAAGCGTCTGTAAGGTTCAGATACGTTGTGATAAATTCTGGGAAGTCTCTCTTCATGACCAACTGCAGGAAGATGTTTGCAGACACCCTCAATCTCTTGGTAGCATCCCCATGACCAGAGCGGGAAGCACCTGAGACATCGGCAAGGAAGGCTTGGGTGAGTTCAATGACGAGTTGTCTGGTGACGGGTTGCTTGTTGTCTTCGAGGCAGGTCCCGTGGCGTATCCACTGCCAAACCTGATGGATGAGAAACACGATTATGAATTGTAAAGCAAGTTGATATCTGAAATGTTGGTATGACAGAAGAGAACATTGATGGCAGTGTCAACCACTTTTAGGACCCTGAAAGGGGTGACTGACAAAATTTGCTCAAAATATTAAGAAATATCTTAACTGCACAATAATTAATGTAAGTTGAGAGGTTACAAATTTTGTGTGAGATAGATAAATGATTACTGGCGCACTATAAGCATTTTCTAAATAGTGACTTGACCCATACCCTATGATTTTTTTTCAAGAATAATTGCCAGGGTGGGAAGTAGTGGGTCCCTCTAGGTAGAGTAGGATAAGTACTCAGTGGGAAGGAAGGCGGGATGATTGCTTTTGTTCTCCAGTTACTCATTTTTAATTCTTCCTTATATAAGTGCTAGAGACATACTGACCTGTGATCTTGATATTTCAGCTGTAGCCGAGTCTTCCACTGAACCATCATGGGGAAAATGACCTCTTCCTGAAGGAGAGAAAATACACCGGTATGATAATCAGTCTCTTTTATTTAAAACCAAAATATTGCAATTAATAAGACTTTTCACTTATCCATAATCCTAGGAATAGTAAGCTGAATAAGATTAGAAAAAGAGACTAGAAAATAATGAATGCAAGATCAGACGACAAGAGAAATTCTCTGAGAGAGACAGAGAGAGAGAAAGAAGGAGGCGGTACTAATTGATAAAGGAAGAAGTAGAATGCACCTAAGAGCTAAAAAATTATATGTCTGGATTAGATCAACATACTAATATGGGGAAAGAAAGCTGTTGAAAGTATGATAAAGGAAGAGGCAAGTTGATATCTCACCAATGAGCCAGGAGTCTATAAAGAGAACTCCCACAGCAATGTTAGTCTTCAGTCCACTCAATGTGACACCTCCCTGTATGGATATAAAGAAAAACAAAGATGCAAATATCTGTTTCATTGAAAAAAGGCATGTTAATGAGTTATGATGAGTTTAATTATCAGTTAACTGTTCAAATACTGAAATGATAACAAAGTAATGATTGACATATCAATGAGTTGTGCCATCATTTGGCCTTCTTAAGTTCCAAACATAGGTGCCCATGGAAAAGGCATTAACCTTATATTACATACCATACTCTCTTGGATAAGACTTTAAGACATTGTGTCTCTTGATATACATTTTAAACACAAATCTGATTTATAATACAAAAATAAAACTTAAAAAAATGACAGCCTGCACAATACCAATCTTTCATCATTCAACACTACAACGATGGAGGGGAAGCAGTCTAAAATATGTGCCTAGATTCAAGTGTGATTTGAATGCAATTATTTGTTCTGCTAACTTACTGATGGCATGAGAAGTAGGTCTCTGGCTTGAACTTTGACATCTGACCTCAGAACGGAAAGCTGGTTGGGAGAAGGGGCAAATTTAGCCCATACCTGCAGACCAAGATACAGAATCAAACATTATGTAGACAATTTTAAAATCAGACCTGGCATAAAATGGTTACCTTTATTTTGTAATAAATTTAATCACATGGGCCCATATTCATAAATCATTTTAAACAAAAGTACCTGCTAAGACAAATTTGTTACTTTTGAGTTGTTAGTCGGCAGTAGCTTTATAGTAGGAATTCATAAATGTTAATATATGGCAAGGCCAATATTATTGTATATATGTTGTGAAAAACATTATATTTAAAATTCTATCCTTTGAGCAAAAGAGAAAAGAAAAATCATTATCAACAATTTCAATATAGAAACAGGAATATCCTTGTAAACAAAGCAATGTTGGAGGTATCATTGGCTTTTGGATTCTTCATGATATGTATTTTTTCTAAGAGCATTTGAAAGACTGCTATAAACCTTGTACCTGTTGCATGGGCTGTAGCAGTCCAATGTCATACACCATGAAACCATCCACACCAGCCTTGATTTCACTCAGTTTAGCTCTGAAATAATGACATGACAGATCAATCAATAAAGAATATTATAATACAACAACAATAACTCTCCATAGAAACCATCACCTTTGGGTGGTTACTCATATTGTCTCTCTCTAGAAAGGAATGTATATTGTAAAATTAAATTAAATTCAATTTATTTCATTCAGTTAAAAAGACAACATTTTCATATAACAATCAGCTATATAACATAAAATACACATTAAGAACATATTGGACAAGGACATACAATTAACTGAACAGGTTGCAACCTGAAAGGAAACATAATCCTTGTTTAAAGATTGACCCTTTTTTGATAATAAAAAATAGGAAATGTATACGTTACTAAACATTATACAATACACAAATTAAGACATCAAACATACATACAAACAAACAAATAAAATGAGTCTTGAATTCAAATGATAAATGCAATTTACCCAAAAGAAATTTCTTATACCTATGTTTAAATACATTTACACTAGTAGAATTATGAATATAATGAGGAAGAGTGTTCCATAGAAACGGTCCTTGATTTTTTATTTTTTTTAAATTTATTACTGTATGAGTCAATGGCAAATGAAATTTTGTTTGGAAAGGCCTCTTGACTTCTTTATCTGTACCCTTGCTGTAGTTATATCCTCAAATACAACAGTGTCTCACTGACCTGCATGCTTTCTCCACTCCTGCACTGTACTCTGGGCCTTTCTTAGACGGCAGCAGGAGAGCGCTCATGCCCCCTGTAGCATGGCAGCCTCGTTGATGACAGGTCTTTATCGTCAAGACCAGGTAGCTCTTCAAGAAGTGCCTCTCCATGTTCACGTACTTGTGACGATCTGGTAGCACAAAATCAGGCCTATGACCTAGAACAGAAGGCAAGAACAAATCACTGCAAGGTCAAGCTTTTGGAATAGTTCGTAGAAAATTCTGAGGAAAAGAGGACGTGATCTAACAAAGGCATACGATTTGCCAGTGTGATATTTTGATTAATGAAGGGGAACCGTACTGTTAACCTAGGTAATGGATTTTACATTTTACATTTGTTGAGACCAAACACAATAATCTTATATTTAGTTTTCCAATAACATCACCCCAAGGAATTGAGAAACATTAATGTGACCCCTTAAAGCTTATATGTACTAGTTTATAGGAGGGAATAGACCACCCTGCAAGGTCACTGGACAGGTGGTTATCTCATCAACTCAGCTCTCAATTAACATAAGAAAAAGAGGATCATGCCCAATAGTCAACGATTAGGCATTGTTTTCTATATAGAGGGAGCAAGTAGCTACAAGTAGGACAGTGTGGTTTTTATGCAAAACAAACCAACTCACCAAATTTATTGACAAAAGAGGCGGAGTAGTCCCAAAGGCCACAGTTAAGTCCTGCCGAATGCTTCCTAAGCTCGTACAAGATCTCATGCATTTCAAAGGCTGCTAGGATGTTCTCAATGAGTACTGTTGCTTTCACACAGCCTAGGGGAAGACCAAGCTATAAATGTATGAGAAGGGAAGAGACAAAAAGAGGTGCTATTGTACAAAAGTAGTATCAAAAGATGGGAATTATAATGTTTTAATTGAGCTGGAGTGATAACAAACCTTCTTTTTCAGTTCAATAAAAGCCTTGAGCTTATCAAAGGCCACAGGGATGTTCACTAGTACAATTCCTTGAGATGCTAGAACGCCACAATGGTAGCCATGCTGAAACCGGGGTAATAATTGAGGAGCACCGACCAGGGCCCCATCTTACAAAGAGTTGATATCAATTGCATTTATGTACATAAGAGATAGGAGACTGCAAACTTGCGATTGATTGCAAGACTTGTGATTGATTTGGATCAATCGTAAGTCTTTGTAAGACGGGGCCCAGGAGTGTCAAATCTGACAGACATGAGCACTATACCCACTAGGGCTGCGACGTGTAGTCGAATGCTCGAGTACCCGCACGGTTGACAACTGCTCGGGTACGATTTCTCGTACCCGAATATTCGGCCGCAAAAAAAAAAAAAAAAAAAAAAAAAAAAATCTGTCCAAGCCGACGCTTACCCATGCCTGGGTGAGCGGCGTCCGCTGGCATGGTGCCGTCGGTAAAAATGTTTTCTGTTTACTGTTTACTGTTATTATTATTATTAAATCGGCTCCTTCAACTGCAACTCGAAGTAAAATTGCATGCGCGCGCGTTTTCGGCGACAGAACTGGGATACTGCTGTTGTTGTTTGGTATTATAATGGCTATTAGTCAAATTTGACTATTGTTGCCAATTTCATTGCATCTCTTTCTTTTAATGTCTTGGTAAAATTATTATTTTTTCTTTCTTCTTCCAATCTCATTTTAATATAATATTAGTCATAGTCTACAAAAAAAACAAAAAATTATTTCAAATTAAACCACGATCCGCACACAGTTCCAACTCACGCTGGCCCTGTCCTTTCTATGATGCCTTCTTACCAGCCCAGCGAGTTACGTTACGCCGTACGCTTCTCGGTTGATATTAAACTCAACCTAGGTCACTCTGGCATAGACAAGGGGGCGTCGTGTACCTGTATGTTTAGAGGGTTTATTTATTTATTAGGAGAAAAACAACTGCATAAGCAAAACACTTGTGGGCTTTATTAGTTTATATGAGTTAGTTCATGAGATTATATATATAGTGCTCCAAAGGTATGGTGGTGGCAAAAAAAATCAAAAAAAAATCAAAAAAATCAAAAAAATTATAAAAAAACATGGAGTCTGAATACTCGAGTATTCGCTTGTGAGCCTGGGAGTGTACTCGGGTACCTCATTACACTGTTGTGCACAGCCCTAATACCCACTATTATTATTGTAATCATTATTATATCACTTAAATTCTGATTGTGTCTTCAACAGTGAAGTTATATATATAATCACTTCATTCCTCACCTTCACCTCAGCCCATGTAAATATCTTGTCCCACAGTCTGGCTTCTCGGTATCCTTCAATCTGTAATAAATTGCAAGAAAACCAACAAATAAAATCAAGGAAAATGAGAAATGACCTATGATCCCATGGTATGAAAGCCATGTAAACAGTCATGTGCATAAATGAATGAGACTAAAAGCTTTTGTAAACATGAAAAATAGTGAAATTATTATTCTTGATTCACAATTAACCAAGGTGGTCTAGATTATATTAGCTATGAAACTATCTTGCTCCCTCAAAACACTACATTGACTCTTTATTAAAAACCCTTTCAGTGCTTTGGCTGGAATAGTCAATGTATTTTTTAGTAATCGCCAAGTTTTATTCTTGAAGCATAACAATAGCATAGAAATAACATGAAATGTAATTTAATAATATTTAACTTGGTAAAACAAATAAGGGGATAGCTGGAACAAATGATCTAAACCAAAACTTATCTAATAATGCTTGCCCTAAATAGCAGTGATACAGAAATTATTGTCATACATTATACATGATTAAATTACCTTTGACAAATAGAAGAATGGCCCACTCTCTCTATCCAATAGAATCTTTGCATTGTGGAACATTAGGAGACCAAAGTCAAACAAAGGACCTGGAACTTCTTTCCCATTCACCTGTAGAAATGTGTGGAAAAATAGCGTGTAGAAAATACATTTAATATAGAATAAATAAAGTGTGATGAGGAGATTTGACAAGTATGATGATTTAAGAATAAAGTTTTAGTAGTGATCAGAATCATGGACAACCAAAGAAAATACAAAATGCAATCAAGGCTTTGAAGTGGACTTGTGCACATCTCACCAGTGCATTTAGCCACTCTCACACTTCGGAAGCTTATTACACTTTACATCATCATAACAAAACAGCAGCGGTATCACAGCGTCTTATAATATCTAAACAAGGCTTAAGGTTGAAGACTTCTGTCTTCATAATTCAAAGGTCATGCATATTTTGGGGCAAGGGTAATTATTTGGTTTCTATTTTGTATTTCATAAATCTCATGCATCAAAGATATTATAACTTTGTTATTTGTAAACTTGAAGATGTTGAATGGGCTAAAATAATCATTATTTATACAATTCCATCATATTCCTGAAATGTCATCACATAACAACACAAAACTCTGACAAAGACATTGATTTATCAATCAGAAGTATCCTATCCTGAAATAAAAATGCTTCACAATAAAGATGCTGGGAATCTGAACTCACTATCATGTTGTGCTCTACCATATTCCATGCTCTAGGTCTAAGCATCAGTATGGGTGCATGTTGAATGGGAGGTACGCCAGGTATCTGGTTGTGCACTGCTCTGTACACGTTGTAAAGCCCTTCAATCTGTGTGCGCCTTGTTGGACAGTGACCGTCATCAAAGTCAGTCTAGAATGATAAATAACAAAACAGATACAATGTTCTCAATGATTTAATTGAATAATGATCGACATATGATTAAATGTTTTCTAACAAATCAACTTTAAACCCTGGAGTTTGCATTCCTCAATTTCCTATGCAAAATCAAAGTAGGAATCACAGTATTTCTAAACCCACAATTTTATTAATTTCTTAGTGTTACGAAGTTGCAGCCTACTTTTTTTAAAACTTTAGTATGAATTGGTGTCAGTTTAATCACACTGTGATATAGTTATATGATTAGATGTTTTGACTCGTGTGTTATGCAAAATTGTATTGCTTCTGATGAATTTCTGTTTCTAACGAATCATCTGTTAACCATATTCTTTGCAATCCTTAATTTCCGATGCAAAATTAAAGTTAAGGAATCGCAGTATTTCTAAACCAACAAGTATTACCAAGTTTCAGCCTACTGTTCTACTTTTGGATTACTCAGTGTAAGTAATCACACAATTTTTATTCTGAATGCTAGAATTTGTGTATCAGATGCAATATTTTGATCAATCATTAATATAAATTATAACTAGTGGTATATTTACACCCTTTATTTGATTTTTACCTGAATGCCTTGAGCAGAAGACTGCAAGGAACTTGTGAAATGTTGGATGTTCGCAGGAGACACATCACCAAGGTCCACATGCCTGTTGACAAGGCGTCTAGGAACAGGGTCCACAGTCCAAGTCCCCTGCTGGATGTGCAGTGTGTCAGTTCTGAAGTCCGGCTGGGCATTGGTTGCATCCAACTCTAGCTTCCTCTGTATTCTCTCTCTCAAGATCTGTCATGAAATTAAAATTGCAATTAAGAACAGGTCCAAAGTATACCATGATGGTTAGTGTACCCATCAACTAAAATATAGGCAATCCGTTCATACATAGTAAAATTTGTACATGGTATTATTTGCATGCATTCAATGTTTTTATGTTTTTGTTGTTTGATATTTTTATTTGACTTGAAATATTGGAATAGCAATCTAGCATATTTGCCCAAACACCAATCTTGCACCTGAGAAAAGAAGAGGAAGAAGAAGAGAAAGAAAAAAAACATACATGTTTCTCTTCCCACTGGATTGTTAACCTGTCACACCAAATATGAGATAACTTGGAATAAATCCTTTTGGAAATAAATCCATTTGAAAAAGGATATAATTGGTAAATAAAATAAAATTCCTAAATAAAACCAAACCCAAAATGCAAGACACAGGAGAATAGAAAAAGGAAGAAGATCTGACCTGATCAACCTTGTTGTCAAACTCAATAACCATGTCAGCAACAAATCTGATGGCTTGTGGAGTTAGAAGAGTGGAATAGGCCCTCTCTTGACCACTGCATGGTGGCATCAATTCCACATCATTATTCAGCACCTGGATAACGATGAAGAGAGAGAGAGAAAAAAGAAACAGTGATTTAATGAAATTATTTTTTTATTCTACAAACATTTGAATATGACTTACGAGTAAGCTGGGGTTGTATTATTTGATTTTGGTTTGATTTGATATGGTTTATTGACAAATAAAAATGCACATTCATAGCATCCAGAGGCTGAAACAAATTGAATTTACAAGAGATTGATACTAGATCTAGATCTAGTCTATACTACAAAAGCATAACATTAAAAATCGATTTGGTAAAAATAATACAATTATGTTAACATTAGATTACAAAATATAAATGGCAATTCAAAATGAATACTCAAGGATATGATAAAACAAAAGAAAGAGAAACAAGAGAAGAGATTGAAACGAATGACTATTAAGTCAAAATATTAATCTAATATTATGAACAATATGTTTCAGGATTATTTAAGAGTATATATGACATTCCATATTGGCATTGCCTAGATAATCTAAATGACAAATAAACATGTGGGTCCTGCTAGCCAGCATCGGCAACTCTGACCAGGTAAGCCTTAGCCTAGGTAAATTAGTGAATACAACTAGATCTAGATCTACAATGGCAACATAAATCTAGTTCTGAAAGAAATTAAAGTTTCCATTTAATTTTAATTTTAAACATGAATTATGATTAAGAATGCTTATTTTTAATACCATTAAACGACTATAGATTCATCAATAACAAACATGTAACAGTTCAAAATACAACATGGTTTTCTATGGTAACTTTCTCTCATTCAAAAGAGGAAACAGTAAACATGAAACCCCAGACGAAGCAGAACGGTGATGCACCTTTGTCTCTGATGATCCAATCCTGCTTGATGCTCCACAATCTTGAAGTGATATTGGACATGATGCTCCGCCAGCATTTGTAGCAAGATGCTTCCTGATGACATCTATGCGGGAAGAACAATCAACAGTTCTACTGGTACATCGTTCCTTCTCCAACATTCTGCTTTCCATTTTATATTGGCTTCACGAAATTCCTGGTGACACCGGCCATTACCACTTACTTTTTACTTTTCAAGCAGAAGCAAACATGTCTTTGGTAGAAGTTAGCAGCCTAATACTGCGCACTCAATAGTGTGTGATCTCTGATGGGTAGAGCTACTTGTAACTTAGCGATTACATTACATTTACCTACGATAAAATTGATGATATCACTCTAAGCTCAATCATTAATTACCTCTTCATTTTTACTAATTCTGTTGAAAGGCATGGCCCCGGGCCACTTGAAAGGAAGACAAAAACGCAGTGGCGGATCCAGGGGGGGGGGGCCCGGGGGGCCCGGGCCCCCCCCCCTTGAGAAAAAAATCATGTAAAATCACGTGATTTTTACGTTTTTTGGGGGTTGGGCCCCCCCCCCTGGCGCTCAAGGGGGGGGGGGGGGTGAATGACAAAATTTTGAGGACCCAAAAAAAAAATGTGCTCACTACCCCCCCCCCCCCCCCCCCCACTGAGCGACTTTTCGGGCGGCGCGATTTTCAAATTTTCGGGAGCAAAAAAAAAAACAAAACAATTGTGCTCTCTACCCCCCCCCCCCCCCCCCCCCCCCCACTGAGCGACTTTTCGGCCGGCGCGATTTTCAAATTTCGGGAGCAAAACAAAAAAAAAAGAAAGTTGGGCCCCCTCCCCTAAGAAATCCTGGATCCGCGCCTGCAAAAACGTACATTCATTTGACAAAAGGCGATGAAAGAAACTATATAGACTAGAAAGAGAGAGAGACAGAGAGAGAGGGGGAGAGGCAGAGACAGATCAGAGAGTGAGTGAGAGATACATAGAGAGAGCGAGAGAGAGAGAGAGAAGGGGAGGGGGAGAGAGAGAGAGAATTCATCAACACGCCCCTACTCCTTTTTTGTATTCATTGATTTTATTTTTCGCACATAACATATAGAAGACTAGAAGCAGAGCTTTTGATCCTTTGATCATTTGATCAATTTGAATTTGAATTTGAATTTATTAACAACAACACATAACAATAATGACAGTACATATGAACAATCATACAATGCAAACAAAAATAATACTGATACATGTATACATAACATAAGAGTAATGTCGATTGAACAGTAATCATGGTTTTAAAACAATATTTTTTAGACATACATCTGCATACTATTAAATGTACAAAAGATATATACTTAAATATGTATATTACTATGTTTAGGTGAAGTTGTTAATGGGAACTAGAAGTTAGCACAAGTGCTAGTCGAGCCTAGTTCCATTCTTTGGCAAGTTTTTTTTTCTGTTAATTTGTTTTTACATATGAATGTAAAACTTGTTTGTTTTGTATTTACATATATACAGCAAAATAATACAATATCATGTAACTTTTTTTCTTTACTAAAATGAAAAAATAAAAATAAAAAAGCTTAAGCGTTAAGGCATTATAATGAAAGAAAACAAATCTTTGAAGAAATAAAATCATCAATGTGTTCATAAAAATGAAAAGGATGTATTAATAAAAATAATCATACACATGTACATACATGCACAAATCCTGTAAAAGCTTAAGGCCGCTATAAGTCAACATATATAAAAGGAAGACAAGTAATACATTAATACAACATAATGTTATATAATAATATACATAATAATAATCATAATTTCACAATGTATATTAATTACCTAATACGAAATAATTACCGTTTCTATTATTAGTATTATTGTTACACAGTTATTTCATCATCAAAAACTAGAACAAGCATTGCTTTTTTCCGAAACTGACTTATACGTGTACTCTTTACAATTTCGCTCTGTTATTCACCTCTACATAATATTAAAATATAAGTTACGAATTTTCATTAATCTAAACACTACCTTAAAATCCTTCCCCTATGCTAGCTTCCCTCTTCTCATATCATTGGACTAACCACGCCCCCCCCCCCCCCCACACTGAACTGCAATATTCCAGTTCGGCCCACCCCCGTATTATTATATTGATCTGTGTGTGTTATATACATTTTTATTTAATTTAATTCAATCAAATCGAATTTGATTTGATTTGATTTAATTCAACTTGATTCAATTGATTACCATAAAGGCCTATTATATGTTCTTCCCTATATTTTTTTAAGGGATTTGTATTTTGTGCGAGACGCCCGTGTGTAAAGATAAAATTATGGTAGTTGTCCACTAATTGGAAAGGTTAGTTATTGTTGTTGAATTAATTTTAAGTCGCTAGTACACTTTGGAATATTTACCCCGGAAATTGTTGGATAGGGAAAACTTCATAAAGGACCAGGGTTAAATTTAAAGTTGAGCTGGAAGGTAAGAATGAGAAAAGAATTAGTTACACTTATTGAACACTCAATACCCCCACATTCGATGGGCCTGCTCATTGAACAATTTATACTCCACTTAACTAGCTCACTTGGTTTTCAAATCGTTATTAAATTGAAAGTGGGAAATATATTATATGTTTTGTCTATCTAAAATTGTGCCTTTTACGACGAGACCGCTATAATTCCTGTACAATATACCTAAATCGGCAATGCGATGCCGAAAACAAAAGATTTAGTTGCTGACATTTTCGTGTTCAGTATGCAATCGAAGATGCTATGACCTCTCTCAACTTCACTCCAAAACAATGAATTTGAAGGGACTTTTTCAAGATTTTAACCCAAGGTATGTATATTTTGAGATTAGCACATTAGATATGGGTCATTTTCGTAAAATATTTGTGAATTATACCCCTAATGTAATCCTTTTCCTACTGCTCCAGCAAGCGTCGATCGCGCGACTCCACGACCCCAAAACAAATACAGCCAGAGTCTTGGCTAATTCGGCCGCGGCCGTCGGGGCGCGATCGCGACGCGCGACCGTACCAATGCCATGCCATGCACACAGACCTGCGCCGCGCCTATGGCGCCTTCTTCTTGAGTTCTTCTGATTGAGTCTGCCTCCTTCAATACACCAGGGGGCCGTTTCTCGAAACCAACTCCATGACAGTCATATCTTTGTCGCCGACCTACGGAGATGTCATGAAGTGGATAAACCGTTTCACAAAGCCATGACAGACATGATATCGATATATCGCGATACTAGCAGCTCTAGATAGAAGATAGTCTTTGTCACGGTGACGATCCATTTGATTTATGAAGAATAACCCAAAACAAGTTTTGGGGCTAAAATTGTTCAAAAAGAAAGATATACATATAAATTCTCCTAAAATAAATAATGAATAGTGTCATTATCATATTTACATCATCAAACGATTTGCATATTTCTGTAAAGATTCTTAAATTGAAGAAAAACCGGTGAGTGTTTTTTTTTTGACAGTCGAATCCAAAGTTAGTTGAAGGATACCGTAATGTGATAGTTTATCAATACGTACTTTTTTGTTTATTGTGACGAGGAATTTTAGGCAAAATACCTTTTCTCAGCCAGTTTTTATTCTAGAGTCTCAAAAATACTCGTTATAGATCTATAATTGATTTGATATTGAAAATATAATTTGGAAGAAGTAATTAGAGAGGGAATAATAATGCACATAGGCCCCAAAGGTATGACGGATTCTAAGAAAAGACTATGGATCGACTATGGAAAACGGTGTCTAACATTCTTATCTCTCTTATTTATATGTTATAGTTTAATGATTTGTGATTTAATGTTTATATTCAGCTTTTTAAAGTTTCTGTATAATTTGTATTCTCACTTTTGTACATTTGCATTTCGCATCCCAGAGATTACGTACCGAACTCGTCTATATTTTTCTCAAAATGATAGTGAAACTAATCGTCCATTTCGCGGCCCATGGAATGGCAACAAACTGACTTGTGGTGGCGCTTTACAGCAATTAAAAAGATATGACGGGTTCGGAGCAGTGACAACTCATTGTCGCGGAAGTTGTCGCTCATCTTGGCAAAGACGGCTTCGTGAAACACTTTGCTGACAAGTTGCGTGACAGTGGCGAGATGTCGTTGATCTTGTAGTTATGACGGTTTCGAGAAACGGCCCCCAGTTTACGGTTATGGGCGCCATTTTAATTTACGAGTAAACAAACCAAATAACCTCAAGAGGTCGTTGGTTGATGCGTAAATTAGATTGCGCCCATGCTAGGCACATTCATGGGGCACTAGAGGGCGCTTCGCGCTCGTACGAAAATCTGAATGGCCTTGCTGCGGTGGGTCGGCAATAATCAGCCCAAAACTTGGATATGGGAGAGTGGAAGGATATATCTTTTTTTGTAATGTTATCTGGTCTTACCCTTAACCATCCTATGTTTAATCTATGTAGAAATAACATGCGAGTACGATAAGAGAAACATCGGGCCCATTACTGATGCAACTTTTGAAATATTAGCCTAGAAATGACCACCAAACGGAAAAAAATGACATTTTTTCCCGACAAATCTTCATAAAATCTGAGTTATAAACAAGTCACATCTAGGTACACTGATACAAATACGATTTTCTGTAAATTAAGGTATGATTTATTAAGTTTCTTTCAAGTATATTTCTGCGCATTGCAGCGCCAATATTCTACACTGCTTCAAAATCACCCTTGAAATTTTTTTTTGCAACGAATTTTTTACGAGGTCCGCGAGTGTTCCCCGTTCCTTGCGTGTTGAAAGTTTGGTAATACATAGTTTCCATTGACTCGCGCACGAAAAAATGGTCGAAAAGAAAAATGTCAAATGAAGAAATAAACAAGCTTTTGTATAGTTATAAGAGTTCTACTGAGGTTTCTTTGTCGATTTAATTTATTATATAGTCTCAATTAGAATTCAGAATTATCTCACTGAAAAGTTAAGAAACCGACGATGTTCTCGATTGTAGTTATTTTCATTTTGCCAGCAGCCGATCTAGCGTTGTTTGGGCAAAAAGCTAGACCGCTGCCTACCCACCGCGAACCTTTCCGAGTCCCGCTAAAATGGCGCTCTGCGGAGCTCCGCGGCTGCGTTGGTATCGCTGCAAACTCTCAGCCGGCTAGCTCCCCACGACGGACCATTCGCGGTATGGCGGGAGTGTGTGTGTGAGGTATGATTTTGGATTCGAGAACGCACGTAATGCAACCGTGCGCGTTATTTTCAGCTGTCGAATGTATACGACCAATTTTACATGTATGATTTTTAGTACAGATACTTGGTCAGTTTTCTTCTTATATTTTTTTTTTTTTTCATATTTTTCCCTCCACAGGGATTTTATTGATTTTCATTTGAAACACATACAAAAATATATATTCAAGGTAATTTACATAAAATAAATAAAATAAAATTGGCTTTTCAAGATACAAGCATTGATGAACTGTTGAGTTAACACAAAATAACAAATCAATAATTCATTTCTAACACTCATGGAAAGAAAAACAAATACAGAAAAAATATAATTTTAAGTAAACAAATTCCTGAATTGAAACCATTTTCTTGTGAATTTATTATTTCTACAATTCGAATTTGCAATATACTTTTTGTTTTTGAAGTAATTTATAATCGAAACTCTAATATTATCAAAGTCGGGCAATTGTTTCTTTATTTTGCAAGTATACACCATCTGTCGCACCACAATCAGTATACAATTCAATGCATAATTATTTGAACCTTTTAAACCAAATAATTTATCTTGTAATGAAAATGTTAATTTATTTCCGGTTCCAGTATTAATCCAGTGTTCTAACCTACCCCAAATATTTTTAACATGCGTACAATCACATAGCAGATGTATAACTGTTTCAATCTGTTCATTACAAAATGTACATTCTTTTCTTGGGACTAAATTCATTTTAAACAGTAGATCGTTCGTATATAATATGCGTTGCAAGACTTTAAACTGAAACCATCGTAAGCCCACATCAATAGTACAATTAAATCCAATAGAACAATATGTTTCCCAACTCTTATCATTCAGGTCGAAAATGCATTTCCATTTAAGAAAACTTTTACATTGTCCTTTTCTTCTTTTTAATAAAATTGCATAGATATGTGAACATCCTTTAATACGTTTCATAACAAATGCCATTGTATCTGGGAAAAGAGGTTGTGGCACCTTGTTAAAAATAGTACAATTGTTAAACCCTTGTCTAATTGCATCGCATAATCCACGATAAAAAAGAAAATTTATTTGAATATTATACTTTTCTTGAAAGTGTTCCAAAGAGAAAAAATCACCATTTGTGTCTAAAATATCGTTAACAAAACGAACTCCCTTTTGACACAATTTTTTATTATATATTGAGCTATTGCCTATTTTAATGTAATCATTATTCCATAAGGGTTGGCAAGAAATGTTATCATAATGCATGGACAAGAGCGTACTATAAGCCATGAACATTTCTTTCCAAAAAATGTTCTTTGTTTTACCTGCCAGTTCCCGAAAATAATTGTTTCCCATATATAATTTTAAATCTTGCCGTTCAGGCAAGAAAGATTGCAAAAGACAGAGGATATTGCTATCTATTGAGCCAATTACTAATCTCTTAATCCAGGATATTTTTAATGATTGGCAATGTGTGTATATATCTATCATTTTAACCCCTCCGTCTGAGTAACTTAGTGACATTTGATTTCTACTTATTTTATCAGGTTTCTCCCCCCATATAAATCTATAAAAGTGAGCATTTATATCTTTCAAAAGATTTTCACCAGGATAAGGGAGGGACAAAAAAAGGTAGTTTAATTTGGATACCAACAATGACTTGACAACAGTGATTCTTCCAAGAACAGTTAAGTATCGTCTTAACCACGATGTCATTTGACTTTTTATTTCTTTAAATTTTTCATTATAATTGTGAATTATCAATTTGGGCAAATCCGTACAAAAGTCTATACCTAAATATCTGAAATAATCATCAAACACCCAATTTAGATTTCTATTCATAAGAACACCATCTTTCTTGTTTTTAAATCCTCCAATCCAAATCGCATGTGTCTTCTGTATATTAACTTTTAAACCAGACATTGCATTATATTTATCTAAAATGTTTAATGCACTGTTTAATTCCATTACTGACCCGTTCAATGTTAGAAGAGTATCATCTGCATATTGAATTATTTTAAGTTGTCTACCAGGTAAGCTCAAACCAACAATGGAATCGGAATTTCTAAACAAGAGACCTAGTATTTCGGCGCATAACAGAAAGATAAGAGCTGACATGGGATCTCCTTGACGACAACCTCGCTCTATTGAAAATCTTGGAGACAGGTGTCCATTGATTAATACACAGGATTGAGCATTTTCATAGAATACATTAACCCATTTTACAATAGAGGGACCAAACTTGAAAAAGTGCAATACTTTTCTAATGAAATCATGAGAAATAGAATCAAATGCTTTTTCAAAATCTATAAGCAGCAATAAACCAGGAATGTCATTGATATCAGTATACAATAATAAATCATATAACAAACGGATATTCTCTCCGATGAAGCGCCCTGACATAAAGCCTTTCTGGTTTTCATGTATAAGAAAAGGAAGTACGTTCTTTAATCTGTTTGCTATACAAGAGGAACCTAATTTATACCCCAGGTTCAATAAAGATATGGGTCTCCAATTTTTCAAATAATGTCTATCTTTTTTTCCTTTGGGAATTAAAGTGATGACTCCTAACTTCTGTGTATAGGACATTCCGGATGAATATGCAGAGTTCAAATATCTCACTAAAAATATGTGGAATTCTTTCCAAAAGTGTTTGAAAAATTCGACGGTGTATCCATCTAGACCAGGTGATTTATTATTTTTCATATTTATAAGTGCTTGATGAACTTCATCGATGGAGAGTTCTCCTTCGAGCTTCTGTGACATTGATGCGGTTAATTTACTTATATCTGGATCATTTAATATTGTATTTAAGTCTACATTAACAACAGAATTATTTTTATACAATTTAGAGTAGAATAATACAACTTCTGATATAATATCATCATGCGATGTTATCTCCTTGTTTTCAGTAGTGACCAATTTGCATATACGTTTATTCACAGCATTTCTTTTTTCTATATTCAAAAAATATTTTGATGGTTTCTCGCCATATTCCATCCATTTAATTTTAGACCTCATCTTTATTCCTTCCATTTTTGTCTCGCCTGCGTAGCAAAAAGCGAGACATAGGCGCCGCTTTTCCGGTGACGGCGGCGGCGACGGCGACGGCGACGGCGTCAACATCAAAAACTTAACCTAAGGTTAAGTTTTTGAATTTTTGATATAATTTTTAAAGTATAAGTTCTTAGTCAATGAAACTTTGACTATAGGGTAATCAAGTATCCCCAATCATGTGAGTAGAATTTCAGATCACAAAGTCAAGGTCAAAGGTCATTTCAGGTCAACAGACTTGGACTATGTTGTAGCATCATCATCGAAAACTTAACCTAAGGTTAAGTTTTTGAATTTTTGATATAATTTTGAAAGTATAAGTTCTTAGTCAATGAAACTTGGACTATAGGGTTATCAAGTCTCCCCAATCATGTGAGTAGAATTTCAGGTCACTAAGTTAAGGTCAAAGGTCATTTAAGGTCAACAAACTTAGACTTTGTTGTGGCATCAACATCAAGATTTTCAAAATGCTCCTTCTTCGTTATTTTTCAACCGATTTTGATTCTGATTGTTTCATATGATAGGGCTAGGAGGGGGATTTAAAATTTCTACACAGAATCGTGAAATTCATTATCTATGCTAATTTATGCAAATTTATTCGAAATCACAAAAAAGGCTTCTTCTCCTTCATTTCTCGACCGATTTTGATTTGGTTTGCTTTATATCGTAGAGCTAACCTTTGGTACACTAAACTTTTACACAGAATTTTGAAATTGTTCTCCATTAATTAATTATGGTAATTTATGCAAATTTATTCCAAAAATAACAAAAATTGCTTCTTTTCCCTCATTTCTTGACCGATTTTGATTTGGTTTGCCTTATCTGGTAGAGCTAAATTTGGAACACTAAACTTCTACACAGAATTGTGAGATTTTGCTCCATTGATTATTTATGGTACTTTATGCAAATGAAATGAAATTATGTCCCTTCCAGGGCATCAAATTTTTATTTTTTGACCAGTTCAAAAGTGTACGACATAAAATTTACGATATTTGTTGTTGCGAGATGCGGATGAGCGCTACGTCATTGACGTTCTGGTTTATCAAATTGAATTGCGTTATGCAGGCGAGACCGCCGAGAGCGTTTCCCTTGTTTCTTTTCTTAGTGATTCTAACTGAACTTTCTTTTCATTTAATATGACTAAAGCTCTATTTTTGTCCGTTTGTGATATCAATGCCTTCTCCAAAGCTATAATTTCTTTCTCTAAATCATATTCTAAATTTACCAATCTTTTTTTCTTTCTGGCCGAGTATAAAATTGTTTCACCTCTAATTATGGTCAACAATGTATCAAAAAATAACTGATCATTTACAGTAAATTCATATTGTGTATCTTGTCCTTCTACCTCAAATCTATTTGCATTGTTATTATATGGGACAGAATAGGTCTCAATCGTTTGATGAATGACACCTTTAATTTTTTCCACATAACTATCATCCCTTAACAACGAATTATTAAATTTCCAGTAACCTCGACCTACCATACAATGATTTAAATTCAAAGATAGCTTGACCAGGGAATGATCGGATCTGTACCCAGAGGTTTTCTTCTTATATCTTTGGTTTTACAACATTTAAAAATATAATTTCTTCAAATTTGCTCCTGACTCGGTTCAGACTAATTGTATGATGTGTTTTCAAGTCAGTTTTTTGAATATATTTTTTTGCATGAATTTGCCTACCCATGCAAACATCACTGCCTGCGCATTTGCATGGGCGCAATCTTAATTTACGCATAAATACCACTGACCTCTAGTTCATTGGATTTGTTTACTCGTCAATTAAAATGGCGCCCATGTCTGCGCATGTGCACTGATGTAACCGTAAACTGGTGTATTGACTGAAGATTCTTGCAAACTATGTGCGCATGCGTGTGTATACAAATAATGCACGGCCCAGAGTGCAATAGCGGTGAATGCAGTACGCGCGAGGTTTCTTTAGATTGGTGCCGCTCTGTGCAACGAGCCGCTTGCGGCGAGTTGACAGTGCGAACCATCTGAAGAAACCGAACGAACACTGCATTTACGTTTCGCACAACAGGGTCAAGTGCATTATTTGTTTTATAAAATAGCGACACAAACAGCAACAAACAAAAGTTTAGATCTGAAGTATACGAGAGTTCGATCTAGATCTAGAGTTATGTTGGTTCTACTACTACTAGATCTAGTAGTAGATTCTACTACGTACTAGACTAAAATGAGGGTCTAAAAGTTTAAAACCTTGCAGGCTTACCGAAAAGTCCACGGGATTCATTGTTTGATTAAAAATAAAATGCATAGGGTGTCTAGAGACGAGTCTACCAGAGATGCCAACCCTCCCGATTTTATCGGGAGGCTCCCGATAATTCACCCCAACTCCCGACCTTACGATCACCATCCTTATCCTCCCGATTTATTAAAAAAAAAAAAAAAAAAAAAAATGATTTTTTTTTTTTTTTTTTTTTTTTTTTTATTATGATTTTTTTTGGAGGGCGCTTATCAGTATATATATCTGTGAATTGAAAGAGAAATATCATCTGCTAACTTAAGCATGTAATAATTCCACTATGTTAAAAGACAAATTAAGAGTAGCGAAAGATTGTTTCAGCATATGGATCGCCGTAACCAATGCGTGGATATTGCCACAGAATCCAAATGGCGGAAAATCAGCAAAATAAGACCAGGAAATGGTCTCGGAAGTATAAGACCGAATACAGTATCAAGTACCTGTGTAATCGGAAGTCTGAAAGTAATTCATCATGCATTTTGTACAATTTTTATGTTATTTAAAAAAAAAGGGGGAATTATTTAACTAAATACACATGTAAAATGCTCCAAAATAAGGCTCAGATTGCACCAGAGAGCATCTAGAACCCCAGAGCTTCCAGGGCCCTAAGGCGGGCCCTGGACCCCGGCCGCATGTGTCGGGCGCTACGCGCTCGAGATGTGCGCTACGCGCACATTAATTGGTGTCGATTACAAATCCTCCCTATTTCTGATTTCCAAAAGTTGGCATCTCTGGTCTACATCAGACAGCTGAAATTCCTGGCTTCATTATAAAATCCAAAACTCAAAACGGGTCTAAATCCAAGGCAAAAGTAAAATAAAAATTTGCTTTCTAATAATACCCCGCTCTAGCTAGAGCTAAGCTAGCTACGCGTACGCTGCGCTGGGGTCCGGTGGAGCGTACAATATTAGCTACGCGTAGCCTATAGCCTACAATGCACTCGAGGGAGCGTACTAGTACTACGCGTACGCGCGCGCACTGGATCTCCATGGTCACGTACGCGCCGTGCAATATAACTTTTTGTTGCGCTTTTTCTGCACTCATTTCTGCAAAATCGTGCTTGCATCAAAAATTTGTCAATGTCATGTGACGCGTACTGACCAATCAAGGTGCTTAAAATACTAGAGCCATTTTATAATGTGTGTTAACCGCAATTTACGTCCATTCGAGTGCTATTTATCATTCTAATGAAGGGGTGACCAAAGTTTTTTTTCAGACATTTTTAGAACATATAGAGTAAAACCGCCAAACTTCGGACGTTGCCAAACTTCGGACAAAAATGACTTCAACGGCTCGAACGCAAAATATGAGCCTAGCTCAGCCGGGTAACTTGCATGCATTTGATACTACTACTAACCTATATCGTTAATACAAAAAGTTAGGGCAGGCTGCCGTATGCAAAACTCACAAAAAACATTGAATTCAGAGACAGATTTCAGGTTACCCAGATTTTTACAGTTCCTTAACAGGGGAGTTAAGGTGTAGAGCCTCCAATATATCGATTAAAAACAAATCCTTGGCATATTTCAGGTGGTTTCTGCCAAAATTATGGGAGCTTATGAGATACTTTTTCACTCAATCGCGAAAATTTTCTAATGGCGGCCGTTACCACGGACCTAGGGGTACTAGATAGATTCCCCTACCAGAAGATGGCGCTCTTCCAATCTTCGGACAGGCATCATTGAGTGTCATTTTGACTACGAAAAAATAGCGCTTTCGTAAGATTTTAGCACCAAAATATTGTACGAGTGTTGTGAAAAACACCTTTCTGATAGTTCTACCTAACTTAAATCTACCCAAAACAAGAAAATAATACTTTTTTTCATGAAATCAACGCAGTCAAACTTACCCCCGTTGTACGATTTTGATCCGGTTTCCAAACCTCTGATGAATGCGCACTTTAGCGCGCGCGCTATGCGTGCGCTACACATGAACGTCCGAAGCTTGGCAAGTGCGTCCGAAGCTTGGCATGAAAACAGGTTCGGCGGGTAAGTAAATAATTCTAGTTTTCCATTTCCTTTACTTATTTTCTTTTACATGAAATACATAAACAGTATTTGCACAATAATAGTATATTTGATCTTTCAATAATTAAAAAAGAATTTAATGTTTTCCCCCGTTTTGTCTTAAGTAATCAAAGTTTGGCGGTCTTACTCTATTACAAAATGTTATATTCGATCTATGATTTCTCATAAAAGTCATAAAAACAACGAGACATAACTTAACGCACGGGGATCCAAATAAAAAAACAAACATAGATCTAGGTCTATTTAGCGTCCTGTTTTTTGGAAAAATAGGAAGGAGGAGGCCATTTTTTCCTTTTTTTTTATTCTAAATGGCCGCTCGGTACATTTTCCCTGTCAGGCTATTTTTCATGATGGCCGCCGACTTTTTTTTTTTAAATCAGAAATAGTCTAGATCCATTTGAGCAGTGTTTTTCATGTTTGTTTTTCTTTAAAGAGATGGTTCATTGAAATGTGGAAAATGGGCAAATTACACCTCTACAGACTGCTGAGAACATTAACAAAATGAGCAAAGTACTTTTGAAGCCCTCACTGTTGTGAGGAATAAATTAAATGCAATTTTGTTACCCTTTCCTGAACCCACTTACTAAGTGAATTGACGGCGTTATTTTACATGCGAAACGATGACGTCGCAATATGAACAACCTACATTACACATTGGGGACAATGTTGGATACCCATTGCAATTTTCAGATATGGGTTAACGTTGTTTGTATATTTACCGCCAGTGGTAATATTTCCTCTATTTTTTGGCATTTTGAATGAGATACACTGAATAAATTATACTTTCTACAAATGTTTGTTTGATTTTTATATTTTTTCCCGTCACATTTGAGCATAAAAATCGGGAAAATAATCACATATTCTGAGGGCACTTCAGCGTGTATGTGTCTGATCTGGGAAGGCAAAGGACATTTTGCATGCTGACCTATAGACTCTTTTGGAGTAAAATAGGCGACAAATTTACATAGAATTGTCCAGATATTCATTACAAAAATGTTTGATTACCGGTAGGCTGAATAATTTACATTTTTGATAAATTAAGTCGTATAGGACCTGATAAACCGAGAGAAACAGATCAAGCCGGTTCGCGATTCACGGCTAGCTCGAGCGCCGGGCTACGGGCTAGGCTGGCTAGCAAGCTGCGCTAGATGATTGTGATGCACGCATAGAGGTCAGTGTATTGCACACATAGTACATGCACAGAGTACGCACGCACAGCTACTAGCTACGGGAAACTTGAACGCTACATCGACGATATATTCACTCGCTTTTGGGAAGTTATATACCATTTATCTAGACTAACGTCAGATTAAGAACCAAAACCATGCCACGGAGGAGCCTTCTTGAGTATACTCAAGTATGTTTCGTCCATATCTATATTTTCAGGAGATACCCAATTCCAAAGAAAATTTCTATCTATGGGTAATTTTATGTTCCTCTTTCCTTTGGTGATATCAGATTTTCAAAATCTTACTGATATTTGGTCACACCACTATATAATAATACAATCATGAAATGTCTAGAATTAACTCCAGGATGTCCAGGGAGGTACGCTGCCAAAGGCGTCGGAGCTCCAGAGCCTGCATAGTAAAACGATTCAAACAGCGGTTTGGGTCATATTTTTTTTAATGTATGGAAGTAGACTAGTAATTATAATTTTGACTTCAATGTTTTTTTTACTCCTATGGGCATCCGTCCAACCACTTGAAATTATAATTTGAAGAAGTCTTTGATGGGATAAAGGGTGATTTCTCGTCCTAACCCAATTCATCCCATTTGGTATATCGTCTATTCAAAATGAGAAAATACGCATGTGCATGCATACTTTCTCTTAAATTAAAAATAGTAAATAGTAAAACACTGCCTTCTTTTTTGAAAAAATCAGGACAAGAAACTCGTTACTTTTTTTACTTGGCCTAATGGGCATTTGATTTTTTTTGTTCTGCTTGCACTTGCATTGAAACTGTACTTCACATCTGCCCCTTCCTCCTCTCCTGAATTCTGTATTCAGAAGTGTTGGACAACCTGCAACTTGGATGTCGGGGTTGCCGACATCAGTAAATCTGTGAGCTCTGAGTCTGCTTGAATTTCTGAACATGCCTCTCTTATATTGTTTTACCTTTTTATACAGTAAATTCTTGGTGTACACAAGTCTGATTGTCTTCTCGTTGGTGTTTGCCCTACGGCTTGATGAGACGATACAATGTAGCTTCTGGCTTGTCTTCCTGCCACTCTGGTTCTGGAAGGGCGTGGTGATCGTTGGAGCAATTGTGGCAGGAGTCGTCTGGTGGAAGCATCCAGAATACAGGTAATGAATATTTTGCTTGCTTCTTATTTATTTATTTATTTATTTCATTTCATTTCATTTCCAGGAACATAAAGAAGTACTGTATAACAATAACAAAGAACACATTGTTAGAAATTCAACTTATAAACATTGTTTTTGGGTTTTATTCTTCTCACCATAATCATTTCAGATTGCCAATTACCAGACAGAGTATGTCTGAAGATATTTTTTTTTTAAATTTTGACCAAGCTCAGCATTTGATTTAATCAGCACCTATTTTAAACCGAAAACGTCCAAAAGATAAAGTGAAAACATAAACATGGAAACTTAAAATTGTTTTTGTGACCAAGCTGAATATTCAAGATCATGGACTAGTAGGACTACTACTGTTAGCTAGAGATGTCCAAAGAGGACATGAAACATTAACTTTGAATTTTTTAGTTACTTTCCTGACCACTCCTGACATTTAATGTTGCCAACAGTTCTGAGGAACATCCGAATAGGACAGGGTGTAAATTGACATTGTAAAGCTTTAAGTATTGATCAGCATAACAAAATAAGTGTAAGAAGGCTATGAAAATCACTTTAGGTTGCTGCTGATTATTACATCAGTGCCTTTCATCTGTATAAGTTTTTAGTCAACTTCTGATTGGAACTGGACTGGAACTGGCCCACATCCCCAAACCAGAAGGTTTCTGGTACCCTGTCTGGTTTTCCTCGGGACTGGCCTCACTTTATTTGTTCTTGGTCTGCTACATAAACTCAGGAAAAAAAAATTACATTGTTTTGTCATTTGCAATTACAGAGTCGAAGGTGAGGGTTACATCGATATGAAGGCAATCATCATATGCCTGGCTCTGAACTCTCTCCTCCTCATCTTTGAGATACTTGCCTGTGACCAGCTAGAAAGCTCCAATGCTGCCAAACCCTGGCGTCATCCCTGGCTTATTGTGTTCATGCCCCTCTTTCTCACATCACCTGTCTCCATTGCTGCCTGTGTATGGGGCTTCAAGCATGATCGTGGTCTTGAGGTAATTCTTACAGGGAACAATCACTTGTTGTAGTCGGAGTTAGTGCTATTATGTTAATAAAGGGTTCTATATTGGTATATTCATTCAGATATCATTCAGATATCAGCTTCAAATTTCTAACTATTCTAAAGATATATTGCTGAACTAAATACAGAAAAGTTGCAATAGATCACTGGAAGAATATATATATCAAATACAGAAATAATAAGAGCCAGTTTAGTGTACAGATTAATCTTTTACTTTGAATATGTTTTTAAAAGAAAGAAATGTTACAAAAATAACCAAGATTTACATCATTTTTTGTTACATTACATGGTTTTACCATGTTGGTTAGAATTAGCAATACTTCAAGTACAATGTATAACCAGTAATATGAATATTAAAAGAATGTTTAAGGATGATCCAAACAAATAAGGCATGAGAGCCATCTCATTGCTGTAGTCATACTTGAACTGATATGAATGTGTCTAGAATCAGATACTTCGAAGAATAATAGACCAGTGCAGAATCTGTTGTTGCATTACATTATTAATTAGTATTAGTAAATAGTTATTTGCTGTGTTTTTTTCAACAGCTGGAAGCCATGTGTTCTATCAACATTTTACAATTCATTTTCATCGCACTCAAGCTGGATGAGATCATAACTTGGAGATGGGGAGTGAGTATTTTTTACTTTGTAAAGAGAGATTTTTCAATTAATCTGATATTTCCTACGTACTCGCTTCTGTTAAAGATGCAGATTAAAGGGTTCTGTTGTTGATGGCATGTATGCTTCTAAATATGAAACCTTGACACTGGGTTTGAGCTTTTGTCCAAAATGGGGTCTAAGAGTCACAGGAACTTGATCTGGGGGCTAAGTTTTCTCTTTGTTAAAGGTGATCCGAAACTCAGGGTTGGGTCTTCACTGAATTAATATGTGCCATTGAATTTAGTGGATTTAGGTTAGGGTTAGCATTAATGTCTCTTATAGTTTTGGGTTCAAGTTTGAAGTTCAGAACTTGTTTATTGTTTGAAATAGACCTTGGACCTTTGTTACTCTAACTATTGCTCCATCATCTCCACTTGCTTCATATACATGTAGAATAGTTATATTTTACTGCTGCTTTTTATGCCTCCACTAATGAGATTGGTGCTGTAGGCATCATGTTTTCAAGTTGTCCATCTGCCCCGGTTTTGGCTAACACAATAACAAGAGAACCGTTGAAGGGAGTTTAACCAAACTTACAACCAAAAACAGAACTTTATCCAATCATGACCAAACTGGGCTCAAGTATGTATGGGAATAAAAAAAGAGTGGCGGTTCAAGAGACCAGATGCTAAGGGTCACAAGATCATTGATCAGTGAACACATGCTGAGGAATATTGGAGATGTAGTCACATTAATCTAGTTTTCTTGTAAACCGGTTTCCACATCAAGTGGGAATAAGCTTTGGGTCTGTCAGTTTTTGTCATAAGATTCTGTCCAATCACTTGACAGGTTGTATTCATCCCATTGTGGATTCTGACCTGTCTCATGTGTCTCATCGTACTGTACTACGTCATCTGGTCTCTACTCATCCTACGAGCCACAGAGCTGATGGCAGAGCAAAGAAGAGCTAACTTCATGACAGCAGTCACTGCTGTATCACTAGTAGCACCACTCCTAACATTTGAGGTAAGTGAATCTCAAAATGTACCTATCGGTAATTTGAATTGTCAAGCGTTGTTTGGACTAGCAAAGTCATAGTGAGATTCTGCTTTAAAATTTCATTGAATTGACCCCACCCACCCTACAATTTGGATAGGGTTTACTTGTTCAAATCTTGTGCATTACTGTAAAATCAGATTCTTTTGCAAATTGTTAATGATAATTTTCTTCCAGTTTGAGACTTTCATGAATAGCTTCATTTCTCAATCTCAACTACCCTGGAAACTCTTAAAAAGTTGGATCCATGTTAAAGTTTGTGGCTTACATGAATTTCCCTCTCCAAGTCTAAGTAGTGTAGAGACATTCTTATGTTTTATTTGTTTCTAATAAACCATGTTTTGCTCCATCTTTCCCCGGTTTATTGACAGATTTTGTTAGTAAATAGATTAGACGGCATCAATGATTACCCGGTGTCTGCTGTGTTTTGTCCCCTGTACATCTCTTTACTGGTCTTGCTGCCCACTGCCTTCGGTCAAAGAGGTGGAAATCAATGTGAGTATATACAGAAACAAATTATCCTGTGAAGAGGTGTTTTAATATGCCAGTCACACCAACAAGCTGGCTCCAAACAGATTCCAAACTGAGTGACTCTTGCCATTTGATGTTATGTAATCATTTGTTCAGTCTATAGTCGGTCAAGTGTCTGCCTTGTTGGTGTAACTGGGGTATATCATTGATTCTTTATGTAAATTATGTATTTAAAGAACCTTTGTCAAGACCCCTTACAAACTGTTGCATTTACCTTTAAAAAAAAATTGTATCTGAAAAAAAAGCAGGTCGCATGCATAACTTCTGATATGTCAGGTAAGCTGATGGCAAGCTTTTGATCATCATTAGTATTCTCCATTTGATTACATCTATGTACTGCTCTATTGGAGTGATGCACAATTTCTAGTATTATTGCACATTTCATTGTACATTGAAACCTGCCTGAATTAACACCTGAATAGAAAGAGAATTTGTCCATAAAACACCACATTTTCATTTGTTAAGCAGCATTTTTCACTGAAATCTGTACCAAAAGTACTCATATGTTTTTATTAAATACCACCTGCTTATAAAGACAACTTACTTGTAAATACAACATTTCTTGTCTCCCCTGGATGGTCTTTATGAAAAGGTTTGACTTGATCTTCAATTTACTTGTTTACCCTTTATATTTTGTCTATTCCTCACACAGGGTGGTTTGGTATCAGGAAAGATTTCTGCTCTTTTCTGCTGGGAACCTGCCCCTTTCTCCAGGAGTACGGCAACATAGAAATCAATATCCACAGAGGAGATCAAGAACCGGAGGAGCAGGAAATCCAGAGAGAAATCTATATACATTCCAAACAAGCTATGCTGGATTATAAAGTCGTTATGCCTGTTATATCAATCGATACACCGGACTAAGGCCTACCTCTCCCCCATTGATTAGTTGTATGATAGTCACGTTCAGTATATTTAAGAATCGTAAGTCAGTAGAGTTGATATATTATAGCTAGCCCCCCAGGCCCTGTTGCTAACCCAGTCACACCGCCAAACCAACTAATGATTGAGAAAGAAATCTGAGCCATTTTGGATATTGTGGGTTAACTCTCAGTTGTATATCGGGCAACAATTGGTAATTATAGCCCTTCAGTTCCAGACTTTATCAGGGTGTAAGCTCTATAGCTTCCCCGAAAGGTCCCACTAGGGCCATAATGTCAGGGGCTTGTCCAGTATTGTGAAGGGTTAATTGAACATCATTGCTTCTGAAAAAGGGAAATTTGATGAATTTTGATCGGTCTATTGTTGGTACATTGTCTGTATAATCATAGATGTGACTGGGGTACTATTATAACATCAAGATTCATTCCTGTCAATGCATGTGCTGGTTCATGAATGCATAGACAGGAAGGTTATAATATATGTTTCTCCATTATTGTAATGTTATGAATTATCAATATGTAAAGGATATTTGAGTAGTTGGTACTTGTAGTTGTTCCTTCGCAATTGATTGCTTACTCATAGGCAAAAATGTATATTCATACTTGATGTACATTGATTGTGCCTTTGGATTACCAAATTAAGATAGGTAGGACACAATTTGCGAGATCCTGATTGGTGAAAGATTATTGAAGTTGGATCTTTTTCTTTTAACAGACAGTTTTACATGCCTCTTCATTCTGCTAAGCTACCAAAGTCGTTATAATTCAAACCTTTATTACTCCTTTTATTGTGATTCCATTGATAAAAGTTGAAAAACACAAACAAAATTGATCTGCCATTGATTTGTACTTTAGGGAAACTCTCCTTCCGTTAACAGAATTTTGTAATAATATGCTCAAATCTTTGATACCACCTCTGGCATAACATGGTTTTAGTTATGTGGGGCATTGTGTAAAATAAGAAGTGATTCTGGCTACCAGGAATTTTGTTCCATTGAACAGCAATCTGAGTTCTAGAAATGATGGAAAGTATATTGACACAGAATCAAATAACATTTGCATTGAATTAGAAGACTACAAGTGTATGACAGATGATTTGCAGGACCTGTGTAACACCTCAGTAAATACTACTCAGCATTAAGAAATCAAGCATGTAGTCCACACTGTGTGCATACAAAAGTGAGTCTTCAGTGTTCTTCATTAGATGGCATTTCCAATATTTTGTCGTTTATTGGTATATTTGGCTGGTCCAAACAATCCATCTGCTGCATGATAAATAATTCAAAATTGCTGTAAGCTAGTCTATCTGTATATGCCAGTTTATTTCTAAAAGAAAAAAAAGCACTCCAGGAAAAAGGGTAGAAATGTTAAATTTTAAGCATTTTAAGATTTTGTGATAATAATTGAAGAAAAGAATCAATATACCATGAACCTCCTTCTTAATACATCAATTCGTTGCTGTTTTCACGAAGTGACGGTAGTGAAAAAAAATTGCATTCACTTTGCGTTACTATTTTCCTCACTACCGTCACTTCGTGAAAACAAGAATTGAATTGAATTGATTGTGTAATTTAATTACATGTAGCTGGAAATTTAACTCAATTAACAGTCTCACACACTAATCGCCTTTTTGGCAATGATGACAATAGATGATGGAGGGAATTGGTCCTCCTGAATTTTTGTGATTAACTTAGTATCTGTAAACTCTGATACTAACTCACTAACCCCTCCCCCAGAAGATATATAAATGCCCATGGTTCTCAGAATGCCACTTTTAATCATTCTTACAAGTCTGCTTATATCCTAATTTTAAAAAAAATAGCTTCGGCTTTCAGCAATTCCTAAATAACCTCGCTACAATTCTACATTGATTGCTTCTGTCAACATTATGTTGTAGTAGAATGTTTAAAACTCTTACAACTCATAATACTACATGACAGCCTGAAAAATTGTCCACATTGATTTGTTTAGTACAGTAAGCATTCTCTTCCAATTAATGTATATTGTTATGTTTCAAATGGATATAAATCCATCCCTTTAAAAAAATTAATTCATGTTTTTGTTAGAAGTTGTATTTAAATGAGGTGCTTCATCTGTGGGTATAGGCTGTGATTTGAAAGAGTAAGATGTTTGATCCCAAAAAACATTGTTTTGTAAGATGGGAAAATTACAATTGATTTGTATTTATTTGTAGGTGTTCGTTATGTAATATAAATTCAACCTGAAATTATGTACACATATTATTATTAAATGAACATTTCCTTTGTAAAACTTTATTTGTGCTTTGTTTTACTTTGTTTCACTTTAATGTTTTGAAATTTATAATCATTTAGTACTGGCACCTTCCCCCCTACCCTTTTTTCTGCTCTGAATTAGCAATACTGGATGGAAAATATTTTGAAGAATTTAAAAATTGCTAATTTGTTTAGAAAAACAGCTATGATTTTGAATGCATGCTGAAAATTTGAAATATTACCAATTTATTTGGCAAAACAGCAATGATTTAAACACATGCTATCACCATCTATATCAAGGATTATAAAAACGCAAACCAGGGAGATGTGAATTCTCCCTGCTAAAACGACCAGTATTGGAAACGCCCCAATTTGAAAAAATTAATGGAAGCTCTCATTACCAATCATGTGAAAGAATATGTTTTGACTAATACATGATGATACAAAATTTGCCGGGAAACCGCCTACTAATTCATATATTTGGTAAATTTGTTTCTCTCATGGTCGTGTGAGAGATATAGTGTAGTCCCATATACATCTTTCTGTGTATAGTGCTTGTAACTTTACGAAGAATGGGCCAAATTTCTTATCATTTCAATGATTCCAGAACCTTGCAGATGCTAGATGCTAGATGATCAACCTTTTCTGATCGATTCCACAACGTTTCTTTCACAATGCAATCGCATGACCATTACTGGTCTTTACCTTTAAGACATGTTTCTTATGAAAAGAAATTAATTTGCTCTGGTAAACCTTTTTATATGGTCATTATACACACATAAATTCATGTTCATTTCAACAAAATTATATTCCCTTCTTCACCATGGCGAGTAAATGGTGATAATGATGATAATGATATGCACAAGAAAAAGAAAAAGGAAAAGAAGAAGAAAGATAGAAGAAAACATTTTCAACCATACCCTCAAGGCGCGTACGCAGGGGGGGGGAGGGGGAACCCCCCCCCCTCCTCTATCTGTTTTGTTTGTTTTGGTGGAAACCCACCTCCCCCCCCCCACTCTCATTTTTTTTTAACTAAAAATGGTGACCTTACCCCCCCCCCCCCCCAAACCGAACGAAATATAACTTGACCAAATTTGTTTGGAAAAAAAAAAAGTGCTCTTACCCCCCCCCCCCCCCACCCCCCCCCCCCCCAAATTTTAAATACCCCCTTCGAAAAAATCCTGCGTACGCGCCTGCATACCTGCCTTCGTTTTCTATGACGGATGAGAATTTTTTTCTGTTTTCTTCTTACAACTTTATGGGAAAGTCCTTTATTTACAATCTTTTCATATTTAATTAGTTAGAAAATCCTAAACATTTGTTTTTCCTTCTGTTCTTATCTTTTTGAAATAATAGCTAGGAGCCTTACCTAGACAGAAATAATTGGTATATTTGTGTACTTTGACATATATGTCAAGATCCTCATACACTTGAGAATAAAATCGGTTCTAGGACAATTACCCCCTGGATAATCACCCCCTTGGAATACCCCCGGAAATATATTTTTAAAAAAATACCCCCCCCCCCCCCCTCCAAGAAAAAGATTTTCTTATTTTAACAAAAACTTATTATCAGGGTCGACTTCCCCTGAAAAGGAGGGTAATTTTCTCAGGGTTGTTGGCCTGGGTGGGGGGGGGGGGGGGTGGGGGTTCTTGTCCGGCCTAGCTAGCTAGTATGGGGTAATTTTCAGGGATGGGGCATAATTGCATGTCCACGGGGGGGGGGGGGGGGGGTTGACTGGTTGTCCTAAGGGTGTAATTGTCCTGAAACGATCGCCATCCTTGATCTATGTAGTGTGAAAATAACTAGAAACATACGCGATATGTATTTATAAACTATCTTCAGTATGATTGTTATTTTAGCGAATGTTATCACTAGAAATCAATGAATCACGCGGTACATTAAACACAAGTCACAGTCACAAGTCACAAGGAAGATCGACTCACAACATATTGACAGATGTTAATAATTGTTGAACAAGACTTGGCGATTTGATGGTAAGTTTATAATAAATATATATCTAGAGCTAGAGATAACTTCTCATTCTTTCCTTTGCATGGAAATCTACAAGCTGTCATTGACTTTTGTCCAGAAAGGAGGCGTAGCTCTGTTGTGGTCCCGTCAATGTTTTTTTGTGTTGGGATATTGTTTTGCGCCGGGCTCAGCCTAACTAGAAATCAATCTAGACTAAAGGAAGATAATGTATCAATTCCATTGTTTTATCACTGACATCAATCCACTCTGTACTTAGTGTTTTATAATTCCTTGATTTTCAGACCCAACAGTGACATGACAAGTGAGGTGAGAAGTTAATTGAGTTAAAGCCAAAGCCATATTTTGTTCTTCAATTTTTATTTTGGGTGGCTGTCTCAAAAGGAAGTCTTGAAGTCTTCCCAAGGCGGATCTAATGGCTTTTTAACTGAAATTTTAACTCACTGAATGCCCAATAGTAATACTAGAAATAATATTACTGGTACCATGTCTATGTCTGCATACCTAACATTCCACTTGGAATTAAAAAGAATTTTCAATCATATTCAGTTACTCATGTTTAAGTACTTTAAGTTAACTGTTGTTTTAATGAATTTTTCTTCAGTTGTACTTGTACTATTGTAGTGCATTCCAATCCAACATCAAATTTAGAGATCGCTATATCATCAGGATTTCTTTTGGCAATAAATTTTCTAGTTGTACACTTGTACCCATCTGTAGTCAAAATATTTGCTCTCCCTTTGGTAGTAAACCCATCATACATGCCCCCTATAATATAATATTTCTCTGTTTTTCTTGTATAATTATAGGTTACTGTTGCAGAGTGAATACACAAAGAACCCTTGAGAAGCTAAAGGATTCTGTACCAATGTTACAACAGCAATTGGACTGACCAATGAACAAAACCTGAGGAGGAGTGCAAATTATGGGGATAAAAAGACTCCCATGGTAGCAGTTGGGTTGTGTAATTCTATGTTCTATAGTGCAATGTCTCATTGAGAACATCTAAAAAAATGGCTGGAAGTCGACCAATGCTTCTCAAAGTTGTTATCCTCGGGGATGGAGGTGTCGGTAAAAGCTCTCTCATGAATCGCTTCGTGAGTAACAAATTTGAGCAGGAATCGTTCCACACCATTGGGGTTGAGTTCCTGAACAAAGACATCGTTGTAGAAGGGGAGACCTTCACCGTCCAGATATGGGACACGGCGGGACAGGAGCGCTTCAAGAGCCTGAGGACACCATTCTACAGGGGTTCTGACTGCTGCATGCTGACCTATGGAGTGGACGATAGGCAGAGCTTTCACAACTTGACCATGTGGAAGAAGGAGTTCTTGTACTATGCGGACATTGCCGACGGAGAAAACTTTCCATTCGTTCTCCTCGGCAACAAAGTCGATGTGGAGTCTGACAAGCGACAGGTCGGGGTCGATGAAGCAAAGCAGTGGTGTGCGGACAATGGCAGTGTGCCTTATTACGAGACTAGCGCCAAGACAGCGGTCAATGTGGAAGAGGCGTTCATTGCAGCAGTCAGGAGGGTGGTGGAGCTTGATCGTAAGAATGATGTCAAGGATGATGTCAATCCTATCAACTTGAATCAGAAGCCTAGCAATGTTCACAAGAAGTCAGATTGTTGTTAAAAGATTATGTTGAGAGTTCTTAAAAGAACCATATGTAAATGTAAACAGAGTGTATCCAGGTGTATAATGCATATTCTTTATTTCCCCAGGTTAGATGTACAGATATTTTCTTTGTGTTTGTTCTTCTGTAATGCACTGGTATATTCTTTTCAAGAATATGTTGGCCATGGTTCAACCATGTGCCACAGGCAAGAAAAACATGAAATATTGCTTTGAATCAACAAAAATTAATCACTTTGTAATTTGCTCAGTGATATGCAGAGCATCGATGTACATCGAGAATCAATGTAATAGTCTGCATACATGATTATTAAAGAATTGGTAATATATGATTTATGTTTTCAATAAAAAATCAATTTGCAGAACTTTTCTACTTACTGTGCAGCTTAATGAAATAAATGGTTTTAGTTGCGCATCAATATTGAACAAACTACGTTTACTAATGACTAATTCTTTCAAGTAAAACATTTGTGTAGGGCCAGCTCAATATGTAACATGGCATTTGCATTCAGTTGTTTACTACAGACTACAGGTAGTTGCCCAATTACTGCAACTTTGATAATTGATATAATAATAATAATATTATTGGATTCTTATATATAGAGCACGTATCGACCTTGCAAGGTCCTCAATGTACAACTCAAAAACTCCTCCTGTTTTCAATTTGAATACATCGACATGAGTTGATATGAATTTTCAATGAAATCTTGAATTTGGATTTTGATAGTGGCTGTTGTGTAAAAGAACTTTTTACAAGAGAGGGAACGGATTATTTTCTAGTACTCATGATTCATGAAACATATGAATACCGCTCTCCTTTTGATGTCAAATATTATACCCAGAAAATATAGGTGTCTTCAAATGTATTAATTCATTTACATGTATTAACCCACATTTGTAGACTTAATTATTACTTTGCAATGCATGAATGCAATCAATTATCCATTGATTCATATTCAAAGAAGGAATGCAAATAATCTCATTACTGACTTGAGAAAACAAGCAAAACAGCAGATTTTTCCTTGATGTGCAATATTCAGAAGGAATTTTCTGCTATCAATTAGATGTATTTTCTATTAATTAGATGTACAGGTGTATTTCCAATAAAAAGAAATGTAGGTACATTGTTGCTCAAAGCTGGCATACATGTACCTACATGTGGACATCCACTATGTACTGTACATTAAACTTTGTACATGTACAAAAACAAAGAATATTTGTACTCTACACAAAATATCATATGTACGTATATTACGTTTTTCTTTTTTCGTAAACTGAAACATTAATCATTTCCAACATGATTTTCCAACAAAATTGATTTCTGCCTGCTTATTCCAGAAAGACTAAATTTTGCATTTTGCAGAAGGACGTAAAAAATATAGTTGAAATATATTGTGATACTTAAAAAGATTTTTTTTAAAGTTATAAACATTCCTGTTAATAGTATAATTCTTGTCAAATAACTTATGAAACAGAAATATTAGAGCTTTTTCATACATGTATACGACATGGTAAACTGCAGTGGTTCTTTCTTTTAATGTGAAAGTTTACATGGCAACTGGCAAGTAGGGTGAGGAAAAGAAGTATTTGCACACTTCAAAGATCCTATGCGACTATGCGTACTCACTTATCTATGGTTTATAAGATAAGTGAAATGTTAAAGCATATTTCACCTATATTCCCCCAGTAGTTTAACTTGGCATTTGGAAAAAAGACCTAATTTGTAACTGAACCAGTGCATGAACACCTGTACAATCAATACTTTATTATAATTAATGATTTATGCTAACCATTAATTGCTTATCATCTGTAGATAAGATGCATGAATACGTTAACACCTAGGATTTAATATTGTTATATGTTTTCATCTAAATTAGGCCTAAAAAAAAAAATTGATGACTTGGCGTAACGGGTCACTGAAAATTAGGGTAGGTAGGGCGATTTTTTTTTTTGTTGTTGTTGTTGTTGCTTATATTTGCATACATGAAATTAGCCATTCATACACATACATACATACAGTGGCGTAGATAGGTCCTCAGACCTTGGGGATGATCTGATGAGAGGGGTAGACCACAATATGTTCAAATAACTCCACGCACACACACACACACACATATATGGACACACACACTGTGTGAGCAAAGTGAGCAAGAAATTGTTGAAATCTTGATCACCTTGGGACCTGGGGGATGCATACATACACCTGCCCCCCCCCCCCCCTGCATACATGCACATAAAATGCAAACATACGAACGCATTAATAGGTTTCCAACAGACCCCAGCCTGAGATATCTCAGACACTGTCTTCAACAGGATAAACAGGTGAATATGTAGGTTTAAAAGGGGCTGTTCACAAATATTAGTATTTTCACAATGTATTGACTAACATTTAAAAAAAAAAAAAAAAAAAAAAAAAATTAAAAAAAAAAAAATTAAAAAAAATTAAAAAAAATAAATAAAAAAAATAAAAAAGCGTAGGGTCGGCGATAAAAATAGGGTCGGGCGGGTTACGCCAAGTCATCAATTTTTTTTTGTAGGCCTTAGAAACACTGATATTTGGGACTAACTAAATTACTAACAGTATCACTCGTTGCCCTCTTAATATACATGTGTAATAATGTTTCTTTCTTTGGAAAGAAAGGTCCTTGGTAGTCTACATGGGTGCAATGGAGTATACTTGAGCATTATGAGAAAAAAAAATATTTGTGGATATGCTGCATGCAGTCCTGCCTAGCAAGAAGACTGCATTGCCATGAATACATGTACAGACATGTACATTGTTTGCCAATATTCATGTTCTGCACATGTACCTCCCCAGAGTTCAGCTTTGTGCACAGCAATGGTTGTTTGACCAATGTTCAGGGGCAAAATGAAAAATGAAAAATTTCGGATTTTTCTCTAGTAAAGTACATGTATTTCAATTGTCCAATTCAGCAATCTTGCAAGTAATTTTCATCATTTATTTTCTCTGCTTGTTATATGCATTTGTTAAAATTTCTGAAATGTAGAAATTTGAAAAGGAGAACGAATTTCACGGTGAGAACATGTGAAATGAACTTTAAAAAGGGATTACGTTTAGTATACTGTATCACAGAGTCCAAAGTCTTATCAGAGTTTCATACACATTACTTAAAATGCAGTTATTTTAATAACTATAACTATTGTACATGTACTATAACTTTTCCATACTTCACCAGTCTTGCTGACGTTTTTGACATAGTTTTAATTTTCTACCTGTCTTATCTTATCTTAATAGATATGTCGTTCATTTGATTTGTTTGTGTTTTTTCTGTTTTAGTGCTAAATATAAGATATGTGGACTCTCTTCACATTGGTGATGGATGCTATGCATTGAATGTTTATTAGGAATGGTAAATGTAGTAATAAAAAGATCATTTCATCAATCAAAGTGTCAAATCAATCTAAATGTAGGATGTTAATGCAAAAATTATCAGCCAAAAAAAAAAATTCTGTGTATGTGCGTTGTCTACATGAAATGTACATTTTCTACAAAGAAATCACTTAAAAGTGATAAATATTGATTTTAATGGGACTGAATGAAATCACTTTAATTCTGTTTGGAAATTCACCCAATTTTCTAATATGGAGAAAGTACTAATCATGTTTATTGGTCTTTGCTGATTCTTTATAAAATAGTTATAATATATAAAGGTATTAGATACAAATATTTGTAATGAAACAGATAATGACAAGCTTTCAAATTGGATGAAATGTATGGATATTTTATGGCTTTTATGTATGTCTAATTATATGGAGGCAATTTTACCTAGAATTTATGATTTTGTATTATTTTACTTATGGTATGACCAAGTTTCATATGATGATAATCAACCAATCTAGCATCAAAATGTACAGATCAATTTTATATATAATTAACTTATTGCTACATATGAAAATTACAAATTTTAATCAGACTTATATGGACTACATGTATGCTGAAAGGAGAAATTATAGTCATATATTATGTTACCGTGAAAAGATATTAAATGATTTTGCTTTACTTTTATACATACTCTTTCATTGTTTCACAATTCATGCTTAATAAATCAAAACTCAAGAATGCAATGGAATTGTTACACAGTTTGCTTCATTCTTTTATTGTCAAAATATACATTATTACATTCTATTGGACAGTTAATTTTGAACATTTTGCATAAATTTGACAAGGCATGAATTGCATTGCCATGGATGCCGGCAGGTTAATTTAGAAAAGATAGAAATACTAATATTCCTTTGAAATAACTGTTTAAATATTTGTTTGATAGTACCGGTACATGTAACTGTCAAATATGAAATTCAAGTAGTACATTTGTGTGTAATATTTATAATTCTTCAATCTTAATGAACAAAAACATGGTTACCATTTTACACCAACAACAAGTACACAAATAATGAATGCTTTATTTTTCAAATCCATTTGAGGTCCGGGGGGTGCAGTGCATATGCACTGAACTGTGAATAAGTAATAGCACCTCAAAAGGTTTTCTATAGTACATGTATTTTGCAGTAGAAAAGCAACATCAAAAAACAATTTTGTGGGAAGAAGTAGATCATGATATACAAATGAACATAATTGTAATGACTAATGAGTTGTTTTTACCAGCAAAATGTAAGCCTACATCTGCAAACAAAATTAACTATATCTGAATTTGTAAAAGAATGATCTTATTCTTCTCTTGTATATAAACTACACATATTTCATTTGTCATGAAATGAATAAATACAAATAAAGCAAATTCACTTTCTCATTCTTCCATGAAAACACAAAACAGATCCCTGAATTTGCTTCTTGAAGTGAGAATAATGCTAACAATTAATTGCACTTCATTATAATCCATACAAATTGTAAGTACACTGTACAAACACATAGCCAGGTACATGTATATAATAGGTCTAGCAAAGTGTTTTGGTATACAGTATACATGTACACTACTGTCATATGTGAGTACACTTATGTTTTAGTTTTGCATGTAACATCTTATAAAGGTATTTTGAACCTTATAAAAATGTGTGGTGAAAACAAAAGTCCACAAAGTTATTGTGATTCATACATGCACCACTGTTCAATTAGAATTTGTATTATCCTTATTGAATACCAATAAGCAATTGCTCTTGAAAGATTATATTTAGTACACACATTTTTTTTATGTAAAAAGGCAATTTTGTGAGAAATTACATTTTTGACCATGAATTACAATACTTGCATACAAATGAATACAATTGTTGCAAGTTATGACCAGCAAAATGTAGGCCTACTGCACACAAATTTTCCTAGACCTGAATTTATACAAGAAAGGTTTTATTCTTCTCTTGTACTGTATATAGAATACCGGTATATATATTTGTAAGTGTACTGGAATGAAACAAAAAAGCACTAAATCTACTTTCTCATTCTTCCATGAAAAAACAAAACAGTTCTCTGAATTTGCTTCTTGAAGTAAGAATAATTATAACAATTAATTGCACTTCAATAGAATCTATACAAATTACAAGTATTACAAATTACAAAGTACATGTACAAGTACAAACAAATAGCCATAATACATGTACACTATTGTCATATGAGACACAGGAGTACAACAAATGTTATGGTTGTACATGTAATATCTTATAAAGGTACTTTGAACCCTTATAAAAAATATGTGGTGAAAAGCAAAGTCTAAAAAGATATGGGACACACAGTTACTTTTGATATCAATGATTTCATAGTGACTCGTACATGCACAGAGCTGCCAACCTTGTGCGACCAAAAAAAAGGAATCATGATGGCAAAAAAAAGGAATTTCAAGCAAAAAAAAGGATTCATTAAAACGAAACTTACAACCATGCGCGACACACTTCCAATGCAGAAATGTCCATTCCTTATGCTGTTTTTTTCCATACAAGCAGGTTTTTTAATTTTTAATTAATTTTTGTATTATCAGTACCAGAATTTCCTTCTTTTTGATAATATTTTTCTCTTCAAGTATGTATTCAAGCATGTTTTAAGCTTAGTTTTTCTATTGAATTTGTGATCAAATCAACATTTTAGGGCAGTTGTTTGATGTGCGGTATGTTTAAAAAAAAAAAAAAAAAAAGAATTTATGAAGAAAAAACGTAATTCCGGCAAAAACGGAATGGTTGGCAGCTCTGCATGCACCATGGGGGGGGGGGGGGGGGGGGGGGGGGGGGGGGGGGGGGAGAGCTATCATTATTTTCCAAACGGACCATATAGAATTGGCTTGGCTGTATTTCAGAAATAGGAGGAGGGGACTATGATTCACTATCATCATCTTCATAATAGAACTGGCACAGCTGGTTCTAGGATGTTGATGGAATCAGCAGAGGTACGTCCCTCTATTAAAGACCATTGTGTGTGTGGGTGTGTGTGTGTGGGGGGGGGGATGATCCTTTCAATCTCTCTCTTAGGATAAAAACTGCTTTAGGGGGGCTAACATCAACGCTATAGTAGAAATGGCTCGGCTGCTTCTAGAATATCAAAGTTAAGTTTAAGACGCGTAAGCCAACAGAGGAGAGGTGAGGAGCCATCAATCCTTCTAACATACTTAGCTGCGTTTACGATGGGGTGGGTTTAAGGCAAGTTAAGGGGAGGGACTAATATCATCTTCCTAGTAGAACTGGCTTAGCTGCTTTTAGAATGTCTAGGTTGGGGTCTAGAGAGCGACCCAGTCCTTCTAACACCATGATGGCAAGTATGATGGATGCAAAGTTACTTTCCAGCTTCACCTGGTAAAAGAGAAAGCAAAGGACAAATCAAAATCTAATTCACACTCTCTGTAATAGCTCTTTGTACATGTGTACACAAAAAGGGAAATTTGTCCAGTTTTCCACATTGCTGTTATGCCAGCCCATCAAATTAGAGAGAAATAGTATGTTCAGTGAAAATATTTTCTTCTTTTTAATCTTAATTATGACTTGATTTTTTAATAAGTGTCCTTAGGAATGTCATAAAATGCTTTTTTAAACATCTGCTTCTAAATCGATTGATGCAATGCATCAAGCAAAAGAATTTCAAATGACGACAAGCCACATCCAGCATCTTTCAGTATTGGTTCATCCATATAATTATGATCTACCTTGCTAAATCCTAGAACAACGATTTCCTAAAGAAACAGACAGAGAGGTCTCTACTTAAATTTTGTAAAGCCTAAAGGTACATATTCAACACATACATTTAATACAACACATGCTCTGACAAAGATTAAGATTGCCTCGTAGTCCTGAATTCCTTACTCCAAACTTGGATCCAACATTATATCTTTATAATAGAACCATTATACTGGATATTTATGTATACTCTCTGTTTTATAACTTTAAACCACGTAAAATGTATTATATTATTGAATTTTGAATATTGAATTGTATATCTGATTTCTTGTCAAAAATTACATTTCTGTTGGAAATGAAAAAATAAACTGAAACTGAAACTGAAACCCCGACCCTCAACATACATTCCAATTACAACCCAAGCACACCATAAACTCTAACCCCATACCTTTGG